>JAGFNQ010001663.1:115497-231099 GCA_024364735.1 Boesenbergia rotunda
GGGATTAGAATCTATAGAGATAGATCAAAACGGTTGCTTGGTCTTTCGTAGTCTACATATATAGACCGAGTGCTAAAAAGGTTTAGCATGTCGGAATCCAAGATAGGTTACCTTCCCATCAGGCATGGGATCAACCTTTCAAAGTCTATGTATCCGCGCACAGAAAGCGTGAGGATTTGCATGAATATGATTCCTTATGCATCCGCGATATGATCTATCATGTATGCTATGTTATGTACTAGGCCCGATGTATCGTATGCTCTGAGCATCACGAGCAGATACCAGTCTGATCCAGGAATGGATCATTGGGCGGCTGTCAAAATAATCCTTAAGTACTTATGAAGAACTAAGGATGTGTTCCTAATATATGGAGAAGGAGATATGGTAATATGTGGGTATACAAATGCCAGTTTCCAGACAGATAAGGATGACTCCAAATCTCAGTCTGGATACGTATTTATTTTGAATGGAGGCGCAATAAGTTGGAAGAGTTCCAAGCAAGACACTGTAGCGGATTCTACCACGGAAGCGGAATATATGCGGCTTCGGAAGCAGCAAAAGAAGCAGTCTGGATCAAGAAGTTTGTCTCGGAACTTGGTGTGGTTCCAACCATTGATGAAGCAATACCGGTTTACTGCAACAACAATGGAGCTATTGCACAAGCCAAGGAACCAAGGTCTCATCAGCGATCCAAACACGTGCTTCGCCGCTATCATCTGATCAGAGAGATTATAAGTAGGAATGATATACAAATTGAGAAAATTCCCACTGAAAGGAATTTAGCGGATCCTTTAACTAAGGCCTTGCCTCAAAGCAAGTTTGAGGGTCATGTTAGAGCCTGTGGTATTGGATACCGTAGCGATTGGCATTAGGTCAAGTGGGAGTTTGTTAGTAATATGAGAGAAGTGTCCTAAGGCAATCGCCTTATGATTGTAATCATTTACTTTAATAAAAGAATATTCACTATTTGAGTATACATATTGATGTATTTGATTGAGATCTTAAACTCATTTATTGAATGTCCGCAATACAATTCACAGCATGAGAGAATTTGTGATGAATTCACAACTAGTGATTATCTCTACATGTGCAATTGTGAAGTATTGAAATTGTCCCTAGTTGATGAATTGATAAATATGGACACTGTCAATTCTGTTGAGACTAGCATGGGTTATTCTCTAATCAGCTGATTCTCACTGGCTGGTGACATTGGGATGTCCGGAGATAAACATGGATGCTAGTTAAGGGAACTAGTTCATTGGAGTGACTAGCTGTAAGACTTCATATGGTAATCTACATATAGATATGTCAATGAAGTTCTTACTGCAGCTTAAGTGCGATGTTCCTTTGACTTGCGGTGTTCAAGTCATCTTGGTCATGATGACTTATACTTTGACATCTTAAGCAAGCATCTCCAAGGAGGTGTGGACCCAGATGGTTGGGTATAAGCCGAAGTGCCCGAAGATGTTTGAACAGCCTACAAAGGATTCACCACTCCTTGCGAGGGGATGTATACCCAAGGCCTATCGTCGGATTGTTACTCGAAGCCTCTGGCCAGAGCATGACATGTTCAGAGTATGAATCTCTTAAATACATGAGAGTAATTAGAATCCGTAGGACGAGAGAATGTTACTTGGGCTAGGTGTGACGTAGTCAGCCTAATGGGGACTGACACACATAGACCATGTCCTGAACCAAGTGGGTATAAGATGGTGAAGGGAATGAGGCACGATTCATTAAAGCTGCTGAAGGGTTTGAGAATAGTTTCTGAGGTCAACCGTTGATCTTTCGATTAATTGGGGATCATGATGTACTACTAGGTGCCACTCATGATCGTTCTATAATTGGTTAATTATAGACGGCCAACATAAATCGAAAGCCTATTTAGTCACACGTACTACGAGTAGTCCGAGGGATTTAAAATGAGTTGAAAAGTGGATTTTTCGATCAAGAGAGATAAGTCGAATCTGAATTTTTCAGAGACGCATCGGAAGCATAAAATGACTAAGTCTTTTGAAGACTTATTGAACGAATTAAATGAGTTTAATTCGTGAAATCGTGGCTTGGGTTTGGCCGGCCAAAGAGGGTCCCCACCCTCTTTGTTTGGCCAGCCATAATAAGAGGGAAGAACCAAATTGTTTGGTTAAATTTATAAAATAAACCGCGCGTGGTTTGTCTTATAAAATTATGGATAAAGAAATTTGTATAAAGAAATTTGTATAAAGAAATTTATATAAAGAGATTTATTTATCATGGAAATTAAAATAAACCTTGGAATGGTTTATTTTATTTTATAAAATCAATAATGGATTGATTTACCATGATAAAGAAATTTATTTAAAGAAATTTATATAAAGAAATTTCTTTCCATAATAAAAGGGGAGACATGGTTGTTTTTATTATAAATTAAGTTATAATAAAAAACTTGGCATAACGGAATAATTCATAGAAAAATTTATAAGATAAATTTCTTATGAAAAATTTATTCCGTTAAGAGGAGACTTGGCGATTAAGAGGCTACTATATAAAGGTACCAAGGCAAGGCTTGGAAATTAATCCAAGAGATCAAGGATTCTTGCCTAGCCTCTCTCCCTCTCCTTCTCTCTCTCTCCCTCTTCTAGTGTCGCCGGCCCTAGAGCCCTCCCCCTTTCCCGTGAGCTTCCACCACCAAGAAGAAGCCGAAGAAGAAGAAGAAGTGGGCGTGACTCCTTCCTTCCTCCCGGAATCTTGATTCCGTTCTTCGTTTGATGGTTAGTTTTTCATCTCTCTCTTGGTATTCTTGTCGTGCATTTGGAGAATCTAGTAGTTCTTGTCGGCACGAAACTCGTGGCTTTGCGAAGTTATCCCGAAGAAAACCCGGCGTCGACGCGAATAGAGGCGGAGCTTCCAAGGGACGCTACGGTTGGATCTCGTCCCTTTCTATGAGTTACGCGAGGTATTAAGTAAATTAGTTTACTTTCTGCAAAATTTTAAATGTATGATCATGTCTCCACAACATAAGGTTGCATGCTAGATACGTGGTTAAAATAATTTGAGAAATTATTTATGCTAAACCTTCCGCTGCACGTAATTAAATTTTAAAATTACGAACCCGTATCCATGTCAACATGCACCCAGTCCCAACACTGCTGTCATATAGCGAGGACAAGGTAATGCATGCCCAGACGTGGCAGGATAAAGTGATGCATACTGTATTAAGGAAAGGGGTGCCGTCAACTTAAGGGTTGGCGCCGTTGGACGCCGCTCGACCTGACATCAATGCATGTAGTCGAGGTACGGGGCATAGGATATGGCAGGAAGATCAATACCTCGGCGAGATATCCGTCACTTGGGACCAGGATGGCTTTAGTCCTGCGCCGACCCCGTACAGCTTCGGGTAGTCTGGTGTCAGGGAGTGGTTGTGCCGACTGGGGGCACTAAGAACCGAGGCCGACTGAGGGCCTATGAGGATGCCGACTAGGGCACTAAGTAACGAGGTCGGCTGAGGGCCTATGAGGGTGCCGACCGGGGCACTAATTAACGAGGTTGGCTGAGGGCCTATGAGGGTACCGACCGGGGCACTAAGTAACGCCTCCGCCAGTTCGGGCTTACCCCCGGAACGTGGGTCACCACGCGTCGGCGGGGAGCCAAACTGGGAGGAGGGTTAGAGCATAAACACCCGGCAAACACCCGACTCAGGATCAAACTAATACTGAAGAGCGTGGGCCGCTATGCGTCCGTTTAGGAGCCTGGGTCTGATTGACACTCATCCTGCGGGCCTTTACAACCCACTAACCATCTTTCTTCTGACTAGGCACCAGGCTACACGCAAGCTGGCCCGAGATCATAAGCATCCCCCTCAAGTCTAGTCGAAGGAGGCACGTAGCCCGACTGACTGGACCTCAACTATGGCTCGATCCTGGCGCCCCCTCGGAAACAGGGCGTATCTTCTCATTGATTGCTGCCTGAATGACACGAGACTCGATCCCCTACGCCATTCGCTCTCACACATCGACGGATACGCCCTTGGCCTCCGCAAGCGTTCTACCCATGTCTATGTTCTGCCATCATGCACATTACCGGAGTCCGATCAAACGGCTCTGGCGGGGTCACACGTTTCTCCCGGTTTCTCATCGAACGACCAACATCCCTCGCCTATTCGCATAAGTATGCCCTTTCTCTGCCCCTGCTTCTTGGTGCATTCAAAAAACCCCCACTTCGGTCTCCGCCACTTCGCGTGCTGCTAGAGCCCTGACAGTTGCTTCTCCTCAACTTTCCTTCGGCGACTCCTTCCGTCGGTTAGCTTCCCGACTCCCTTTTTCTCCGATGGCTTCTTCCTCCTCGTCTCCTTCCCCTTCTTGGCCCTGGTATTCCACCATGATAACTACCCTCGCTGCTCACGACCTGGATCAGATACGGTCGAATTTCTTAATCCCCGCCGACCACCAGCTGCTTCTGCCTGAGTCGCATGATCGACCGGATTCTGCCCCCTTGGGCTACATTGCTCTGTCTCGGGACCATCTACAAGCCGGTCTCCATTTCGCCGTTCATCCTTTCCTTTCCGCCGTCTGCGACTACTTCCAAATTCCCTTACCTCAGCTAGCTCCCAACGTCATACGTCTAATGTGTGGCTCGGTCATCGTTTTTTCATTACTCCAGATTCCCCTGGTGCCGAAGAATTTCCATTACCTTTTCTATCCCAAACAGCAAGAAGCGGGTGACTTCTTCTTCCAAGCCCGAGCCAATGTTTCCTTCCTCCTGAATCTTCCCACTTCTAACAAAGGATGGAAGGAGCGTTACTTCTTCATTGGGCCCCTCTCAGCCCCGGGCTGGTCCACCACTTGGATCGAGGGACTTCCCATTTCAGATACCCTCCCCAGACACTATCGCACTTTCGTAGCTTACCTGAAGGTCACAACTGAGCTAGCGGATAGGCACTTCCATGGCGGCCATCTGCTGAAGGAGGGGATCCTCTCCACCTTCGGTCTCAGCCCTAGTCCGGTCCCCTCACTGCCCGTAGTCAGTAAGTCTTACCGTGCCCTCCTTGCATATCACTTAATCGCGTCTAAGCCTACTTTATCTTCGCAGTTTCCATGCTGTTGTCTGCGGCTCTGAAGGGAGGTTTTAGATTAGAGGAGGCCGAGCTGCGGACTCAGGTCACTTCTGTATTGGCCACCAGAGGAGGTGCTTCAGCTAAGGACACTTTGGCGGGCCCGACTTCGACTATACCAGAGTCAGTTCCCCTCCCTTCCGAGACAGCCCCACATACAGCCGCCAAACCACGTACTCCCTCCAAACGCCGGCGAGCGTCTTCCCCGCCGAAGGGCTCTTCTCACCCTTTCTCCAGCAAACAACTGGAGAAGAAGAAGAAAAAGAAAAGAGCGACTCCTGAGCCTGAAGCCCTCTCTACTTCTATAGCCATCGTTCCCTTCGTGGCTCCTACGGCTGATCCTCCTGCCGTCATACCGGTTGGCAGCTCCCTTGACAAAATGCCCGCAGTTACTCCTGTCGCCCACCCCGACCTTGGTGCGGTGGCCGATCCTCCTATTATCACATCGTTTGCCGACCCTTCTGTATCTTCCAACGCTTCCGATGCAATGATGCCCGATAGATCAGGAACCCCATCCGCTGAGGATCTGACTGAGGATCCAATGATGCATCTTTTGGTGCCCACTCGGGCTGACCGCCACTTGAAGATGCCTTCGGGCGAGCTACCTGACCGGCATCAGGACCTTCGCCTGTACGGGTCGGTGGCCGACCGCTATGCTCAGGGGCTCGAGGAGTCTTATTTCCGGGGCCCTCGTAACAAAGCTGACGTCTTTTTCCTTAAGGCCACTCAGGTATGTCCAGACGAACCGGGTCCTCTATCGAGCACTCTGTTTCTTATCCCTAAGACCAATATTCATTTTACAGTTTATAGGAGACTGCCACGGCTTCTCTATGTCTTTTCTAGCCCAGAGCTCGGCTCGAGCTAAGGCCGAGAGGGAAGTGGAGCGCCTCAAGACCCAACTGGCGCACTCTCAGCTAGTCGCCGACGAACCCACTTTGAACCACCTGCGAGCTGAGGTTCGGGCTCTGCAAGATCAATTGGCTCACTCTAAAGAGCAACTTGAGGCGGCACGTGGCCAAATCGAGACGGCGCAGCATGCCACGTCTTAAACGAACATCCGACTCTCTACCCTGAAGCATACCGAGCAGAAGGCGCGGGCTCTTCAGGCGAAGGCTCAGGACGAGTTGGCCCAGGCGATGTCTGAACTTCAAAAGACGTCTGCTATCCATGACTCCCTTCGGGCCCAACTAGAGACCAGAGACGCTGAGGCTCTGGTTTAATCACAAAGGATAACTGAATTGTCCGCGGAGCTCTCTTCCAAGGACCAACTGTTACAAGGTCAGAAGGAGGAGCCTTAGCAGCTGCTGAAGGAGAAGTCCGAGTGGGAGGCGGCTAGATCAGAGCTGATGGAGCTTCGAGCCTATAGGGAAACCGAACCCACCAGATTGGAAGAGCATAGGCTCGAGTGCATCAATGCCTCCGCCCATCTGACCGAAATCGCCAATCGATTCATGGACGTAATGATGCCACAGGGAGTTAACATCGTCCGCCAACTCAAGCTTGGCGGGTATCTGCTTCCTGATCTGCCTCCCACAGCAGTGCGGCTTCAAGATATGTGCAAAGACCTGCCTAACATAACCGAAGAGCCATTCAAGTGAGGGCCAGGCCTCCTATATTTTTGTCTTTCTTCTCTTTGCACTTGTAAGGGCGATTGACTCCCGGTTGTGTAACATTTTTGTACTGCCGAATGAAACCTTTCCCTTCCCACTTGGGCTTCTTAGGCTTGCTTTTTATTGTCAAGTACTGACGCTCCGAAGGAACGTCAGTTGGAGCGTTCATTTTGGGATATCCCTTTGCCGGGTAAGCCACTGTGTCAAGGGACTTGCGGGAGCTAGCCCGTTTGTGAAGGTTCGACCGCCTGGTTGAGTCGTAGCCCGGGGTGCGTGGGTCACCACGCGTCTGACCGGGTCCTGAACCAAGGGATTGATGGGAGCTGGCCCATCTATGAAGGTTTAGCCACTTGGTTGAGTCGGAGCCCGGGGAGACCCACGCATCCGACTGGCTCCTGAACCAAGGGATTGATGGGAGCTGGCCCATTTGTTTCTCTGCGACTGTCCCATCGAGGTGATTCATATCTCAATTCCTGACAGCTGCCTTAATGAGCGATTGAACGTATCAATGGTGAAATGACACATCGGGCAGCGAAACGTCTATCATCGGTCATAAGTACCTCGGGCGACGAGTAGTTTCACCTTGCCCGCTTACTTCTGCATTATTACTTCTCAATATTCTTCCGCAACACCTTCGAGCACGACCATTCGATCCCGCCATTTACCAAGGCCTTCTACGAACGGCCAAGATTGTTCTCCTTCTCCTATATATAGGCGGTGAATACCAGGGTCACTTTCAACCCAAGCATCAGCGAGACTGAAATCCCCTTTTGCTCTCCAGCCAATCTTTCGATATGTCCACCGACTCATCCGAGGAACTGTTCTCTTTACAAAGGCCTCATACTTTCTCGGATGACTCTTACTTCCCCTCCTCGGAAGATATAGATTGGAAGCATCTTGATAGTATGCTCCCCCCGGACTCCCCTCTCTTGCCGAGGGTCTTCACGACCACCACTTCTCCTTACAAGCCTACATCATATAAGGGGAGAGAGCCGGCTAAGGCAAGGCCAGCTTTCCCTATGGAGATCTCCGATATGGAGGACCTGCCCTTGAAGACCCAACATCAGCTGCTTCGGTCGGCCAATTTTTCATGTTCACCTAGGACGGCCACTCCCTCTCGCCGAGCGAAGCGAGCCAAGGCGTCGGCTTCTGCAAAATCTACTGCAGCGGCTCCTTCTTTTTCCCGTGTGACCTCCCCTCGGGCTCTCGCTCATTCTCTGCCTGGCCGCGAGGTATCTCTTCCTCCGCCGACTCACGAGGTTGCCCTTACTCAGTCGGGGGCTTTCCCTCTAGTGCCTTCTTTTGCTAAGGGAGTTAATGTCTCCCCTCCTCTGTCAAGGGCAGTCTCCCCGAGCATTATAACTCGCGGGGCTCCTTCTTCTTCTACTTCGTCGAAGAGGGTTTGGATGTTCACGCCGGTGAGGCACCCGAAGGAGGATGCCCCTGCCGTCCTTCGCCCTACGACCCAGGGCGGTTCTGCATGCCGACCAGCTGGCAATACTGGCTCGACTAATGCTGGAGGGGTTACTTTCAGACAGCCCCTGCCCTTGCCAGCGCCAGTTCGGGGAGGCACGTTGCTTGCATTCTCCCCGACCTCTCCCAAACTATGGGCCTCCGTGGGTGACGATACTACTGTTGGCTCTCCTGTGCCAGTCTCTCCAAATGCCACCACCCGTAGGGCACTAGATGTTGATGCAGTCTGACTATGATTGTTGTTTTGGTGTTAACATCGATTTTAGTTTAGGTTGATGATTATGATTATGGTTAAGTCCTAATCGGGGATTAGGCATGGAGTGATTGGAAAATCCTAGCTTGGAGGGCTAGGTGGTGAAAAGTCCTAACCTGGAGGGTTAGGTGTGACAAATCCTAGCTTGGAGGGCTAGGTGTTGAAAAAGTCCTAATTCGGAAGGATTGGGTGAAAAGTCCTAGCTTGGAGGGCTAGGCGAAAAGTCCTAACTTGGAGGGTTAGGTGAAAAGTCCCAACTTGGAGGGTTAGGTGAAAAATCCTAGCTTGGAGGGCTAAGTGTGGAAAAGTCCTAACTCGGAAGGTTGGGTGAAAAGTCCTAGCTTGGAGGGCTAGGTGAAAAGTCCTAACTTGGAGGATTAGGTGAAAAGTTCCAACTGAAGGGTTAGGTGAAAAATCCTGGCTTGGAGGGTCAGGTACTAACTTGGAGGGCTAGGTTGGATGAAACCCTAGCTTGGAGGGCTAGGTTGGAGCCCCTGGATCGGTCTGGTGATCGATCAGGGAGGTTGGCACGGTACTCCTTCGTGGATCGGTCTGGTGACCGATCTAGCGATGACTGACCGATCTGGTGACCGATCAGGGAGTATGCGTTTCACTCACTGCACAGCTCCTGATCGGTCTGGTGACCGATCAGGGAGCTCACAAGTGGGTTGAGTTCCCCTGCTGATCTGCTCCTGATCAGTCCGGTGACCGATCAGGGAGCATCCAGTAGGTTTTTGACAAACCTACTGATCGGCTCCTGATCGGTCTGGTGACCGATCAGGGAGAAACTGTGACCGATCAAGCTGAACGATCAACTGTCGCGAGGTTTCTCAACCTGACCGATCAGGCTAGAGCCTGATCGGCCTGGGAGTTGCCTGATCGATCTGGTGACCGATCAACCAGTGGATTCCGAGCGGGATTGTAGCAAGCTGATTCCAAGATCGGTTTGGTGACCGATCTGGTGACCGGTCAGGGTGACCGATCATACGAGCTTGCGATTCCAAGTTTCTCACTGCGGACCGATCAGGCTGGAGCCTGATCGGTCTGGGATAGCTCTAATCGGTCCGGTGACCCATCACTTTAATTCAAATTGCACTGTCAGACGCTCTGATCGCGTCTGAACGTATCTAATTCTCTGCGCTTAACATCTGATTCATGATTCTCTGTGTGATATGCTGTGCTAATGGTCTGATTAAGCTGCAGGTGACAGGGAAGGATTCAAACACTCAAGGAGAGTCAATGGAGGCCTTTCCTTGGAGCAGGTTTGTCCGTTTTCCATCTCAGGTTGCAACGGACGCTGGCGCTGGCTAGAGCTGCTGACTGGGGCTGGTCTGAGGGAGGCTCAGGGAGTCCAGAAGAGCTCAGTAGTAGCTGGTGGTTGCAGGAGAGCAGCTGGAGGCTGCAGTGAGGTGGTGACCTGGAGCTGAGTGGAGGAGACTTAAGCGCTTGGGCGAACAAGTCTCCACAACTCTAACTGCAACAACTCTGATCAGTAACGCTGTGTGCTTGTGTTCTCTGCTGTTCCATTGTTCTTGAGCAAGAAGCTGCAATCTTTGAAGCAATCATCCCTTACTTGAGTACTTGGAGGAAGAAACAAGAGGCTTGGTGAGTCCATCAGTGAGAAGATACGAAGAAGGGAGTTCTTGCGTGAGATCGTCGTTGGGTGGAGCTCGAGTGAAGCGCTGCTTGTGTTCTTGTCTGTCCTAAGTGCTGAGTAAGATCTTTCTTGTGTTTCATTGTGCTTAAAACTATATCTCTGTTGAAACGCTGTAGAGAGGTTACTCCACTGAGAAGGAGGTTGCATTTTATCCGGTGAACACCGGGGCTTGATCTGCCGATGATCAAGGGATCACCCACCTTAAGGGCACACCAAGGAGTAGGGGCAAGTTATCCCCGAACCTTGTAAATCCTCTTGTTAGCGTTCTTGTATTTGCTCATAGCTAGGGGTTTCATTTCTGCAAACTCTATTTTCTTGTGCTTCCGCTGTGTTACTAACGTGTGAGTTGCAGAAAGATCGATAAGTGCTAAAGATCAAGTGTTTGGCTATATTCACCCCCCTCTCTAGCCATCCGAGTTCCAACACTAGATAGTGACTCGTGATCGAGGAGCGGTCTGGACAGGGAGTCTGAAGCCCCGTCCAGGTGAGAGCCTGGAAACTCTACTCGGGCGAGAGCCCGAAAACTATGCTCAAGCGAGAGCACATAGGCCAACTCGCGAAGCCTCCATCTGTGAAAGAGGGTGCTTCCGCTTTTCTTTCCTTTGATTCTGACTCTTGCCATCTTTCTTCGACAGGCGGCGCGGTTAGTTTGGAATTCTGAGGAATTGGTTACGCTCAAGACGTAACTTTTTGAGGCAAACCGCGTCATCTCCACTCTGCGGGCCGACCTGAAGGCCAAAGAGGAAGAGCGGGCTGCCTGTGCTGCGGAGCTTGGCAGGCTTCAACAAAGACATGAAGTCCAAGCATCCGTATTGAAGGCAATTCAGCGGCGCATACAACGCCTCAAAGGATATGCCGACTCTCTACTCCAAGGCAAGTTCCAGAAGAGGACCAGCCGAGCTCCGTGAACTAGGAGCAATTGTTATCGAGAAGGTTCCTTTTAATTTCCTTCGCTGGGGAGGGGCTAGGCCTCGATTTTGTAATAACCTTTGATAATAAGAATGCCGACTCGTTTATGTCCTTTGTGTCTTTGCCATGATTAAGTATTACGAATTCGTGCGGCGTTACTAACCCGAGTGGGGACTTCCCCGCTCGAGTTCACTTCACTGAATGTGTTTGCGAGCTGCGCGAGTATACTGCCTTCCCCTTGTGTTGGCCACTCGGGTCAGAGCAAGCTTTACTTCACGGTTGTCGGAATGAAATACTTAAGTATCTTAGCAGCTCGAGCGAAGGCGAGCCATCATTTGACAAGCTCACAAGAGTTGATGAAATTGTCGACTTAGGCAATTCATGGCGCTGTCGCCGAGTCACGAGCCTTGTAAAGGTTGGTCATGATGCTTTCACTCGGGTCCCGTTGAAGGGGTAAACAGGTTAGGGAGATGTTTTAGAGATGCCCTTGCTTTAGGACTTCGGGAATTTGGCGCCCACGTTCGGGCAAGACTCAGGGATCATGGGTCGTCACGCGTCTTACTGAGCAGCCGAGCAGCGGGATGAATGCATCTCGTGAAGAGGTGAGCATTTAGACACTAACTCAGGCTGATTCTCAGGAGCGTGGGTCATCACGCATCCAATCGGAGACACTAAGTCGAGGGGGGGGCGTGGAGGCTGGTCCACTTATAACTTGCTGGCGAGGCAAGAGTTTTGCGCACGCGGTCAGGCAAGACCCAGGGAGCGTGGGACACCACGCATCTTACTGAGCAGTCGAACCGCAGGATAAATGGCACACACAGTCGGGCAAAACCCAGAGAGCGTGGGACGCCACGCGTCTTATTGAGCAGCCGAGCTGCGGGATAAGTAGCGCACAAAGTCGGGTAAGACTCAGGGAGCGTGGGATGCCACGCATCTTACTAAGCAGCCGAGCTGCGGGATAAAACATAACTTGTGCAGAGACGAGAGTCTGGACACTGACTCAGGCTGATTCTCAGGAGCATGGGTCGCCATGCGTCCGATCGGAGACACTGAATCGAGTGGGGTGTGGAGGCTAGTCCACTTATAACTTGCTGGCGAGGCAAGAGTTTTGCGCACACGATCGGGCAAGACTCAGGGAGCGTGGGACGCCATGCGTCTTACTGAGCAGCCGAGCCGCGGGATAAATAGCACACACAGTCGGGCAAGACTCAGGGAGTGTGGGACGCCATGCATCATACTGAGCAGCCGAGCTGCGGGATAATAGCGCACACAGTCGGGCAAGACTCAGGGAGCGTGGGACGCCACACGTCTTACTAAGCAGCCGAGCTGTGAGATAAATAGCACACACGGTCGGGCCGGACTCAGGGAGCGTGGGACGCCACGCGTCTTACTGAGCAGCGGAGCCGTGGGATAATGGCGCACACAGTCGGGCAAGACTCAGGGAGCGTGGGACGCCACGCGTCTTCATGAGCAGCCGAGCTGCGGGATAAATAGCACACACTGTCGGACAAGACTTAGGGAGCGTGGGACACCTCGCGTCTTACTGAGCAGCCGAGCTGTGGGATAATGACGCACACAGTCGGGCAAGACTCAGGGAGAGTGGGACGCCACGCGTCTTACTGAGCAGCCGAGCTGCGGGATAAATAGCACACACGGTCGGGCAGGACTCAGGGAGTGTGGGGCACCACATGTCTTACTGAGCAGCCGAACCGCGGGATAATGGCGCACACAGTCGGGTAAGACTCAGGGAGCGTGGGACGCCACGTGTCTTACTGAGCAGCCGAGCTGCGGGATAAATAGCACACATGGTCGGGCAGGACTCAGGGAGCGTGGGACGCCACGTGTCTTATTGAGCAGCCGAGCCACGAGATAATGGCGCACACAGTCGGGCAAGACTCAGGGAGCGTGGGACGCCATGCGTCTTACTGAGCAACCGAGCTACGGGATAAATAGCACACACAGTCGGCCAAGACTCAGGGAGCGTGGGATGCCACGCGTCTTACTGAGCAGCCGAGCTGCGAGATAATGGCTCACAGAGTCGGGCAAGACTCAGGGAGCGTGGGACGCCACGCGTCTTACTGAGCAGCTGAGCTGCGGGATAAATAGCACACACAGTCGGGCAGGACTCAGGGAGCGTGGGACGCCACACGTCTTACTTAGCAGCCGAGCCGCGGGATAATGGCGCACATAGTCAGGCAAGACTCAGGGAGCGTGGGACGCCACACGTCTTACTGAGCAGCCGAGCTGCGGGATAAATAGCACACACGGTCGGGCAGGACTCAGGGAGCGTGGGACGCCACGCGTCTTACTAAGCAACTGAGCTACGGGATAATAGCTCAAGAGTCTGGAACATCAGCGAGCGGGGTAAGGACCGTGCTCTTCCACTATTATGAGTGCCTTACATTTACATTATGACTTCTCACTCGATAGCTCGATATGGCTGAAGGTGAATCGCACTCCATGGTCAATCCAACCCCTTTCCCTTCTCATTCTCTAAGTAATAAGCTCCTGAAGCGAGCTTCTGAATAACCTTGAAGGGTCCTCCCCATTGTGGCTCCAGCTTGTTTACATCCCCCACGGGCTTGATTCTCTTCCAGACAAGGTCGCCTACTTGAAATGCTCTCGGCAGTACCTTCCGATCATACTTCTGTTTCATCTTCTGCCGATATGCAAACATCCGAGCAGCTGCTTTGTCTCGGATTTCGTCCTCTAGGTCTAACTCCAGTCACCGCCTTTTCGAGTTATCTGCATCGTAGGCTGCCCTTCGATCTGATTCACACCCGACCTCGACAAGGATCACTGCTTCACTTCCATAGACTAGTTGGAAAGGTGTGCATCCCGTTGTCTCTTTGATCGTAGTTCGCAGGGCCCACAGAATGCTCGAGAGCTCTCCTATCCATGTTCCGCCAACATGGTCTAGCTTAGTCTTCAATCCTCTAAGGATCTCTCGGTTGGCCACTTCCGCCTGGCCATTACTTTGAGGATAGGCCACAGAGGTGAAGGCCAGCTTGATACCATACTTTGCGCACCACTCTTGTATCCTTCGGCCCTGGAACTGCCTTCCATTGTCCGAGACAAGCTTGTGTGGGATTTCATACCGGCACAGTATTGTTGGATCGAGAGAAACGATAGAGGGGGGGGTGAATATCGTTAAACGCTTTTCGGATGAAAACTAGAGCAAGTACGCAGCGGAATAAAAACAATCGCGAACACAGGTAGTTTTACTTGGTTCGGAGCCTAGGTCGATTCCTACTCCAAGGCCCACGGTCGTTGACCGTTTACTGGGGGCAATTCTATATGTGTGCAATAATCCTTACAAAAAGATTACAGTAGTAGTATAACAGAAATGAAATGACAGTTCTTCGTTACCGACGTCCGGTATGGGATATTTCTCGGAGCAGAGGGACGTCGTCGGTGCTTGTGTGTCGAGTTGGGAGGTTTCTGGAGCAAAGCGCAGGAGCAGAAGAACGTAACAGCGTTTGAAGAAGTGTTGTTCGAAGCCTTGGGGTCGAGGGCCTATTTATAGCCCCTGAGGGCACTCGGGACGTCGGGGGCGCCCCCCCCCCCCACGTGTCGGCCGATCCGCTTCCGTCTCGGTCAGCTCTGATCCCTTAAACCTCAGGATCAGGCTTTAACGGGGGCGCCCTCAACGCTGGGGGCGCCCGGGTTGACCGGGTCTCTTCTTATCCGTTGGCTTCGATGGGATCTGCTTCGTTAGCTTCACCTGGGGGCGCCCGGGACGCTGGGGGCGCCCGGGAGCAGCGGGGGCGCCCGGGAGCACGGGGGCGCCCTGCCTATGAGCTGCAAACGCAGTTCCTTTGCTTCAACTATTTGTGTTCACCTTGGGGGCGCCCAGGACACTCCGGGCGCCCTACTCAGCCTTTGCCTCACTCCTTTGAGGCTCTCTGAGCTGCAGACACTCGTTCCTTCGGTCCTGCATCCAGGGTTAGTCCAAAACAATATAAAACAATAAGATGTTAGTTTATACAGCCTTAGCTGTCTTGGTTCTAACTTTGAGCCTCCAAAATGGAGCCCTAGGTCGAACTGACGCCTACTGTTCCCTCGACGGGGAACGCGTCCTCATCTACTCCTCTCGGGAGAATGTACCTGATGCCAACTGGCTCCTCCGGTTGGACTTTTGCCTAGAGGTCCTTTGCCAGGTCTTAGATACCAAGCTGTCCTTCGCCCGGTGCCCAGCATTCCTTCGCCAGGTCTTCAGTCCCAAGCTGTCCTTCGCCTGGTGCCTAGCAGTCCTTCGCCAGGTTTTTTTACCCTGGCATTCCTTCGCCAGTGCCTAGCAGTCATTCGCTAGGACTTTTTACCCTGGCATTCCTTCGCCAGTGCCTAGCAGTCCTTCGCTAGGACTTTTTACCCTGGCATTCCTTCGCCAGTGCCTAGCAGTCCTTCGTTAGGACTTTTTACCCTGGCACTCCTTCGCCAGTGCCTAGCAGTCCTTTGCTAGGACTTTTTACCCTGCACACTAGAGTAGCATGTTAGATGACAAATAAGACTTAACTTTTGAACCCTTTTGCCATTATCAAAACTCAGGTTCGACTTGGGTGTTTTCTGCACCAACAATCTCCCCCTTTTTGATTTATGACAACCCTGGTTCAAAAAGTTAAGTTAATCAAAGCAAGTAAAAATTAAATTTTGTTCCCTCCCTCGGGAAGGAATCTCCCTCTAGATTTTTTCAAAACTTCGTGGGGTTTTTGAAAATAAATTCTAAGTTTAAGGATGGATTTTTACTTAGAATAATTTTCAACAGAAAATAATTTTGGTTGTCTATTTTGGAGAACTTGTAGAATATTTTAAGTTTAAATACTTAGAAAACGTAAGAAGGATTCTGAAAAACTTAAGTTTGAGTACTAAGGAAAATTTTTACGCCTTTTGTTTAAAGTACTCAAAAAAGTTTTGAAAACTTTAAGTTTTAAAGTACTTAGTGAGATTTAAAAAAAACTTAAGTACTTAGGAGTACTTTAGAGAAGTTTTGAAAAACTTAAGTACTTAGAAATGTTTTGAAAAACTTAAGTACTTAGAAAAGTTTTAAAAAACTTAAGTACTTAAAAAAAAAACTTAAGTACTTAGGAAAGGTTTGAAAAACTTAGTACTTTTGAAAAATTTGAAGAATTTAGTACTTTTGAAAAATTTAGTACTTTTGAAAAATTTAATTAAGTACTTTTTGAATAAAGGATAGAGTTTGAGATTTTTAGAGTTAAAAAAAATTTTAAACTCTCTCCTTTCCTATCTCTCCCCCTTTGCCATATATCAAACACAAATAAATATAGCAGAAACAGAATAATTAAATTGCATAAAGGAAAATAACTTGCATGATTTTGCTGTACTGAACTAATTCATGATGAGAATTAAATTAAATCAGTTTCAATTTCCTCTTTTAGGGACTTGTCTAACCCAATTAGCTACCCTAAGGTGCTTGTGAGATGCTGGCTTCTAAATTTATAGGTGCATGCAGTTCTAGGGTTAGGTCCTAGGATAAGTCCATTTTCGAAAAAGCCCTAGTTTTGAAAGGGGTAGTTTTGAAAATAAAACTAAGTCAAAAAGAAAAAAATTTATTTTTCAAACCTTTTCAAAACTAAGTAAAAGCTGATTTTGAAAGCATTTAAAAATTTCTTTAAAACTGATTTGAGTAAGAAAACCAAAAAAAATAAACCTATTCTACCAAGCATAATTCAGATACTCAAGTCAAATAAGTAGTCAGACACAATAGGTTAACTGGTCAAATAGAGGTCCAGTAGAGTCAAACATGAGTCAACTTTTAGTTACTTAGTACAATGCTGAAAATAGTCTAACTAGAAGAAGGGCCAGAGTGGTCAGATGAGCCAGGCTGCCATGATCGAAATAGTGCCATCATCTCGTGATACTGTGCGTCTCTGGCCTCCCTCCCAGCTCTAAGGGCGCTCATATACCCAGTGTAGTAGCCCATATTTATCTCCATATCTTCGGTATGATTTGCCTCCACTTCCTCTCGGAGGCTCTGGACATGTGTCTCCAGCCGTGTCACTCTCTCGTAGTGTGTCGGTGGAGGGGGCTCGTCTATGTGTGCTCGGACCTCTGCTGCCAGATCTGCAACGTCAACGTCTACCTCTTCGTCTAAGTCGATCTGCGCTCCAGCTCGTTGTCGTCTCCAAGTCAAAACCCCGGTGGCCGATACATCTATACCAGCTAAAGAGAAGTTCCTAAATCTTATCTCGTCAAAATCGGTCATCTCGGTTATTTCACCTACGGTAATGTCACGACCGTGGTGATGAAGGATGGAGGTGATGATGTGGCAGAAGGGAGTGTGTACCCAACCCTGAGTCGTGACACTGGAGGCATGTAAGATAGTGTGGAACATGTGAAGGCCAATGTCAATGTCTAGATGATGGATCAGGGCATACAGAAGGAAAGTATGGAAGGGTCGTATAGTCGCGACATCCCTAGTGGATAGTGGTAAGATGCATCGGACCAGAACTCTGTACAGGGCGTAGTCCTGGACCTGAAGGTCAACGGACTAGAATCGTCTATCTGCGGGGAGTCTAGCTTCCCTATAGAAATAGGAGTGGAGATTGTCTAAAGTAATGTGAGAGTAGGAAGGATCAAATGGAGGATTCCTAGGTGGATAGCAACAAAAGGTGGACTGGGAGGGTCGTAGTCCAAGGAATCGATTTAGCAAGGTAGGGGTGATCGACAGGGGTATCCCTTGAACAGTAGTGTTAAACATGAGATCGTTCTATCTAACTATGTTATTATAGAATTCGGCACATAAAGATGTATTAATCGAATGAGTGCAGAATACTAGATTATCTAGTTGATAAAAGTTTATGACATTCATGGCTAAAGGACAAGATTGGGTAAAGAAATATCTATTGAGATAGCTAGTTTTGATAGGCTTGTAAGTCGTTCGAGCGAACTTATTACACAGTTCTAGAGTCGGGAACCTAGGGTCGGGACTCGGTTCGGTACCGGGGTTCGCTTGGTTTGCTCAGCGTTTTCTAAGTTGAGAGACATGCATTTATAAGAAATGAATTAAGAAAATAATTCTAAATACAAAAGGAATTAGGAAAGTAATTCTAAATGCATAAAACAAATCATACCGGGGAGGCATGGTTGAGATTGAGGAAGAACAAGTGTCACTTGATCTTCTTGGAAGGAAGGAAGGGAGGAAGGAGGATGGTTTTTGGTGTGGGAAGAAGAGGGGGTTCGGATGCCTTTTTATAGGCAGGTCATTGGAGGCGCCCGGGAGCTCTCGGGCGCCCGGGACAGTGGTCACTGCCTTTGGCAGTGACTAGGTCTGGTTGGGGGCGCCCGGAGTGGCCCGGGCGCCCCGGTCAGGCTGAATTTGCAGCTTTTGCTGCTTTGACTGCCATGGGGCGCCCGCGTGGTTCCGGGCGCCCTGGTCAAGGGTCAAAGGCAGCTTTTTGCCTCGAGAGAAGATAAAGGCATGGGGGGGCGCCCGGGAAGTCACGGGCGCCCGGAGTGTGTAGTAGGTATCAAATTTGATGTCTTGTCATGGTTTAATTGGTTTGACCATGGTTTGACTATGTTGACCATGGTTTGACCATGTTGACCATGGTTTGACTACGTTCTGAACTACAGGATTAAGCCACAATATAGGTATTAAAGGAATTATAATTGAGTTTAATTTTACTGTCTCACCCAATCTAGGGTTTTAAATCATGTTAGCCTTACAGGTTTTGTGAGACAGGTTTTGATAAGTAAAATTATTTTGAAAAAGTATTATTTATTTTGAAAAACATAAATAATTTTGAAAACAATTGAATTTATTTTGAAACGAATGTTTAAATCTATAAGTAATTGAAAATTTGTGTTAGATTTGAATTTGACAAAGAATAATTTGAATTTGAATTTCAAAAATGGCTTCCAGGTCTTGGCGAGGCAATAGGCCTTCTTTGGCCGTAGCCTTATTGGATCATCAACCCTTTCCTTGACAAAGCCTTTTAATGAAATTTCATTTTCAAAATTAATCTTTGAAAAATTCTGGTCTAACTAGTTTGGGTCTTGGATCGATAGCTTCGACTAGTTTCACCAGTCTAAAGAGACCATGTATACTTGACCTTATTAGAATTGGTTTCCCTAACGTACTATCATCTCACCTCCACCCAATACTATGTTGTCAAGTTTCAGTTAAGTTTGTTCAGTTCTTAAACTAACCATTCCTAAGTCTAAGCATGGTAAATTACAGAAATTAAATAAACAATCAGTCAAGCAAATTACAATCAAGAATTAAGTTTTATCTAACAATAAATATAGTTTTTAATTTGGCTCCCCCTGGACTAAAACCGCGGTAATGGTTAGGCAAGATGTGAATCTTGTCCTTGGGGATCCAATACTGATTTGATCCAGTTGGTTTGTTCAGGTACAGTTTAGGTACCCATGCCTGAACTTTATTTCTGGACTGATTCGGTACAAGAAGTTAGGATCTTTGTCTAGATTTGGTTCTATAGCCTAGTCCGGATCGATTTAGAACGGACTTTTGTTTTCCAAGAATCATGTCAAGACCCTTGGAACCAGAAGTGAATCGTTCTAAAGCTGATCTAAGATCCTTAACTTGAGTTTTCAGGGAGGAGTTCTCTTTCTCAAGTTTTTCAACTTGAGTAGAGGTTCCTTCCTGAACCTTCTCAGTTAAGGGTCTAGAGTCAGCTCCCTCTTTCAGGAGTTTTACTTCCTGTCGGAGGGATTCGACTCGGAGTTTAGCTTTTGCCAAATCTCGAGAAAGATACGATATTAATTCATTTAATTGACTTCTAGTAAATCCACTTACCTTGATTTTGCCATCCTCTGAGAATGTCAGTCTGCCGTCGTCTTGTTCTGATTCTGACTCGATCTCGACTTCTTCTGAGGCGGTTAATGCGAGTAGGTTCGATTGTGGGACCTCTTCTTCTTCTTCGGAGGAGGACTCGTCCCACGTTGCTTGAAGTGCTTTCTTCTTCCTTGTCTTCTTTGCTTCCTTCAAGTTAGGGCATTCGGTCTTGTAATGGCCTTTCTTCTTGCATTCGTAGCAGGTTACGTTGGGCTTGTTCTTTTCATTTGCGGGTTCAGCTGGTTCGTCCTTTCTTCGGCTGGCTTTCCGTCTGTTGGTTTGGTTCTTCAATTCCTTGTAGTAGTTTCTTGCCAGTCGGACCAGCTTAGGTCGATCTCCTTCTTCATCTTCTGAGTCTGAGTCTGAGTTAGACTCGGGTTCAGGTTGAGGTTTTTTCTTTGTTGTCCTTCCAGTTTTACCTGCAACAAAGGCAATACCTTTCTCGGCCAAATTGCAGTTAGTCTGTTCATGTAATTCTAATTCAGAGAATAATTCATCTAATTTAATTTTTGAAAGGTCCCTTGAAACCTTGTATGCATCTACCATAGATGCCCACAAGGTGTTTCTAGGGAAAGCATTTAGAGCGTACCTTATTAGGTCACGGTTTTCTACCTTGTGACCGATGGTGTGCAGTCCGTTCATTAGTTCTTGAATTCGGGCATGAAGTTGAGCTGCTGTTTCGTTGTCGGTCATTTTGATGGTATACAGCTTGTTCAGGAGCAGATCTCTCTTGCTGATCCGAGTGTCTGATGTTCCTTCGTGCAGCTCGATCTGTTTTCCCCATAGCTCCTTGGCACTGTTGAAAGGGCCCACCCGGTTCAGCTCCTCTTTTATTAAGCTGCATTGAAGGGTCTGGGTCGCCTTTGCATCGCTTCAATTTTCCGTTTTAGAGCGATGTCCCACTCTGTGTAGCTTTGAGGTACTCATTCAGCATTTCTCAGAATCTCCAGTCCGGACTGGATGATTATCCACATGACCACCTGAGTTTTCAGGTGGACCTCCATTCTGCTCTTCCAGTAGGAGAAGTCTTCTCCACTGAAGAGAGGTGGTCTTGCGGTGCTGAAGCCTTCTTGCATGACCATTTTATCTGAAATGTAAACTAGACAAAAAAATATCCCAAGACTTGGTCTTGGATTAGTAGTGCGTGATAAAAAAAAATATTTGTCGAGGGGTGTTGCACCAGCCTCGATCAGCGAGAAGAAATTCGAACGAAAAAGAATATTAGAAGAAATTTGAACGAAAAAAAATATTAAAAGAAAATTTTTAAAAAGAATCCGAAAAATTTCCAAACTGGTGGTTGCACCAAATTTGAACTTCCCCACTCTGATACCACTTGTTGGATCGAGAGAAACAATAGAGGGGGGGGTGAATATCGTTAAACGCTTTTCGGATGAAAACTAGAGCAAGTACGCAGCGGAATAAAAACAATCGCGAACACATGTAGTTTTACTTGGTTCGGAGCCTAGGTCGACTCCTACTCCAAGGCCCACGGTCGTTGACCGTTTACTGGGGGCAATTCTATATGTGCGCAATAATTCTTACAAAAAGATTACAGTAGTAGTATAACAGAAATGAAATGACAGTTCTTCGATACCGACGTCCGGTATGGGATGTTTCTCGGAGCAGAGGGACGTCGTCGACGCTTGTGTGTCGAGTTGGGAGGTTTCTGGAGCAAAGCACAGGAGCAGAAGAACGTAACAGCGTTTGAAGAAGTGTTGTTCAAAGCCTTGGGGTCGATGGCCTATTTATAGCCCCTGGGGGCGCCCGGGACGTCGGGGGCGCCCCCCCCCCACGTGTCGGCCGATCCGCTTCCGTCTCGGTCAGCTCTGATCCCTTAAACCTCGGGATCAGGCTTTGACGGGGACACCCTCAACGCTGGGGGCGCCCAGGTTGACCGGGTCTCTTCTTATCCGTTGGCTTCGATGGGATCTACTTCATTAGCTTCACCTGGGGGCGCCCGGGACGCTGGGGGCGCCCGGGAGCAGCGGGGGGCGCCCGGGAGCACGGGGGCGCCCTGCCCATGAGCTGCAGACGTAGTTCCTTTGCTTCAACTGTTTATGTTCACCTTGGGGGCGCTCGGGACACTCCGGGCGCCCTACTCAGCCTTTGCCTCACTCCTTTGAGGCTCTCTAAGCTGCAGACACTCGTTCCTTCGGTCCTGCATCCAGGGTTAGTCCAAAACAATATAAAACAATAAGATGTTAGTTTATACAGCCTTAGCTGTCTTGGTTTTGACTTTGGGCCTCCAAAATGGAGCCCTAGGTCGAACCGACGCCTACTGTTCCCTTGACGGGGAACGCGTCCTCACCTACTCCTCTCGGGAGAATGTACCTGATGC
This sequence comes from Boesenbergia rotunda, assembly GCA_024364735.1. Classification (NCBI taxonomy): domain Eukaryota; kingdom Viridiplantae; phylum Streptophyta; class Magnoliopsida; order Zingiberales; family Zingiberaceae; genus Boesenbergia; species Boesenbergia rotunda. The sequence continues at coordinate 137,645 of JAGFNQ010001663.1, forward strand.
CAACCGGCTCCTCCGGTTGGACTTTTCCCTAGCGGTCCTTTGCTAGGTCTTGGATACCAAGCTGTCCTTCGCCCGATGTCTAGCATTCCTTCGCCAGGTCTTCAGTCCCAAGCTGTCCTTCGCCTGGTGCCTAGCAGTCCTTCGCCAGGTCTTTTTACCCTGGCATTCCTTCGCTAGTGCCTAGTAGTCCTTCGCTAAGACTTTTTACCCTGGCATTCCTTCGCCAGTGCCTAGCAGTCCTTCACTAGGACTTTTTACACTGGCACTCCTTCGCCAGTGCCTAGCAGTCCTTCGCTAGGACTTTTTACCCTGCACACTTGAGTAGCATGTTAGATGACAAATAAGACTTAACTTTTGAACCCTTTTGCCATTATCAAAACTCAAGTTCGACTTGGGTGCTTTCTGCACCAACAAGTATGTCCCGCCACAAGAACTTCATCACCGCCTGCTCCGTAATACGGGACAGAGCCTCAGCTTCTATCCACTTGGAGAAGTAGTCGACGGCCACCAGCAAATATTTCTTCTGTGCGGCGGCAGTCGGGAATGACCCCACTATGTCCATGCCCCACTGATCAAAGGGGCAGGATACTACCGAGGCCTTCATGGCTTCTGTGGGTCGATGTGGCAGGAACTGATGCTTTTGGCATGACAGGCAAGTGGAGACCAGCTCGTTGGCATCCTTCTGCAGTGTCGGCCAATAATAGCCTGACATTATTACCTTCCGAGCTGTCGTACGAGCTCCGGCATGGTGTCCACAGATCCCCAAATGAATTTCTCTCAGTACATAGTCCGCATCCTCTTCGTTTAGGCATTTGAGGAGAGGTCGGGAGAACGATCTCTTGTACAGGACGTCGCCGACCATGGTATACCTGGACACATGCTTCTTGAGCCATCGAGCTTCCTCCCGGTCGGCCGGCAAGACTCCCCCTTGTGAGGTAGGTGATGATTGGGGTTCGCCAGTCGGACTCCAACTCCAAATCGGCCTGTCTTTCTATCTGCATGATTAGCAGCGTCGGGCCACCCGCCTGGGGAAGCACCCAAGAGCCGACTGAACTGGCTAGCTTAGCCAATTCGTCTACCTTAAAGTTCTCTTCCCGTGGGATCTTCTTTATTTGCACTTCTTTGAATTCAGCCTTTAGCTTTTTATAAGCCTCGATGAAGGCCTGTAGCCGATCACTGTTGACCTCGAATCGCCCAGCCACTTGCTGTGTAACCAGTTGGGAATCTGAGTAGAGTACCACCCAGGCTGCCCCTACATGCTTGGCAGCCTGCAGTCCAGATATGAGGGTCTCATACTCGTCCTCATTATTCGTGGCCCTATATTCCAGTGGGACAGACAAGTGCATTTGTTCTCCGCTCGGGGAGATCATCAGGATACCGATTCCACTTCCCGATCGAGCTGCCGAACCATCCACATATATTTGCCAGGCTTCTTCAATCTCCTCCGAATGCAGCTCGCTTAACAAATCAGCTAGGGCCTAAGCCTTGATAGCTGGTCGAGGCTGGTATTGAATGTCATATTCGCTCAGCTCGGTGGTCCACTTAATCAGTCGCCCGGATGCTTCAGGATTGGAGACCACTCTGCCTAGGTTGTTGTTCGTCAGCACCACGATAGGGTGTGCCAAGAAATAAGGTCGAAGCCTCCGAGCACCCAACAATAACACATATATCAACCTTTCGAGTGTCGTATAGCGACACTCGGCTCCTTTTAATAGATGGGTGAAGAAGTACACCGGGTGTTGCTCGGCTTCCTCTTGCTTAACCAGGACCATATTGACCGAGTCAGCCGATGCAGCCAAATAAACGTACAAGGTTTCCCTGACCTCCGGTTTCACCAGCACGGGCAGCTCAGCAAGATAGGCCTTCAACTCTTCGAACGCATTGTCACAATCGGCGTCCCACTAGAATTTGGTAGCCTTGCGGAGGGTTTTGAAGAAAGGTAACCCTTGTTCTGCCGATTGGGAGATAAATTGAGACAGCACGGTGATTCGCCCTGCGAGCCGCTAGGCCTCCCGAAGATTTCTGGGCGGGGGCATATCCAATAAAGCCTTGACCTTGCCAGGGTTGGCCTCGATGCCCCGCTCGGTCACGATGTACCCCAAGAATTTTCCCCTCCGGGCACCAAAAAGACACTTGGCCGGGTTCAGCTTGAGCCCATACCTCCACAACGTCTGACAGGTCTCTTCGACATCTGCTACCAAGTCCTCGGCTCGGGGGGACTTGATGAGGATGTCGTCCACATATACTTCCACATTTCTTCCGATCTGGGACCGGAAGACCTTATTCATCATGCGCTGGTAGGTGGCTCCAGCGTTCTTCAATCCGAACGGCATAACGGTGTAACAGTAGGTACCGTCTGCCGTGATGAAACTGACCTTCTCTTGATCTTCGGCGGCCAGGGGTACTTGATGATACCCCTGGTAAGCATCCAGCATAGAGATGAACTCACTGCCAGCTGTCGAGTCCACCATCTGATCAATCCAGGGCAAGGGATAGCAATCCTTCGGGCAGGCCCGGTTGAGGTCCCGAAAGTCGATGCAAATTCGCCACTTATTGTCTGGCTTAGGCACTAGCACCACATTGGCCAACCAAGCAGGGAATTGCACCTCCCTGATGTGCCCAGCCTCCATCAACCTCTCGATTTCTGCTCGGATCGCCTTGTTCTGCTTGGTGCTAAAGTCTCGCTTCCTCTACTTTACGGGCCGAGCATGTGGATATACATGGAGGCGGTGTTCCGCCACCTCCGGTCGGACGCCTCTCAGCTCTTTGACTGACCAGGCGAAGACATCTTGGTTCCGAGCCAAACATTCAAGCAGGGGCTCCTTCAGCTCCTCGGACAATCCTGCTGCAATCTTGACTCGGGACTCCTCCCGATCGGGGATGAGTTGTACCTCCTCTCTATCCTCATGCAACTCGGACCAAGGGGAAGCTTGGACCATGTTACAATTGGATAAGGGGTGCGGAGCCTTGCGGCTCTCTTCTTGGAAGTCGTCCACATAGCATCTCCGGGCCACCTTTTGATCGCCCTTGACTTCTCCTATCTTGTCCCCGACTGGGAACTTAACCTTCAGGTAAAAGGTGGAGGCGACGACCCGGAACTCGTTGAGGACTGGTCAACCCAAAATGGCGTTATAGGACGAAGGAGCATCCACCACCAAGAAGGTGGACCACCGAGTCCTCTTCAGCGGCTCCTCGCCTAGAGATATGGCCAGTCAGATCTGACAAATAGGCTGTACCTGGTTCCCCGTGAAGTCGAACAACGGGGTCGCCACCAGGTCCAGCTGGGACCTCTTAATCTGGAGTTGGTCAAACACTCTCTTGTAGAGTATATTGACCGAGCTGCCAGTGTCCACTATGGTGCGGTGGACTTGATAGTTGGCGATGACGGCGGTGATAACCAGCGCGTCATCGTGCGGGACCTCTAGCCCCTACAGATCCTGAGGCCCAATACTAATCTGAGGCCCCTCTGCCTGGGCCAGGCTGGTGCCGACTTGATGAATCTCCAGTCGGCGCACTTGTGCCTTTCGGGCACGACTGGAGTCTCCTCCTGTCGGTCCACCCGAGATGACATGTACACCTCCTCGGATGACATTCTGCTGATTGGACCGTTCCTCATCTGTTTCCTCGTCCCCCGCGGGGTTCCCCTGGGGGAATAGATTACGGGGGGGGGGGGGGTTCCCTCGCAACTCCTCGGCCACGAGGTCGACATTCGGGCCGCCCCGACCTGCGCCCCGTCCGGGAGGTGTTTGTCGCCCTCGTCCTCTGGGGGCAGGGGCTCGGCCTCGACCAGCTTGATGACATTCCTCGGTAGCATGGCCGTGGCTTTGGTGGAAGGTGCAGTATGGCCGCCATCGGGCAGGGAAGCACCCTTGGGCCACCTGCTGCACATGGCGCCGTTCCATACCTGCATGCTCGGCGGGCCCGCGTGGGCTACGAATAGGTCCTCCTGGGGGCCTAGCACCCTGAACGGGGTGGGGAGGTGCCGGGGTGGCCGACTCCTTCTTGCGAGCGGCCTACGCCTCCTCTAAGTTGATATATTTGACAGTCTTGCCAAGAAGGCTGTCAAAGTCCTTCGGGGGCTTCATGATCAGCGAGCGGAAAAACTCCCCGTCCTGTAAGCCCTGGGAAAAAGCGCTGACCATGACCTCCTGGGTGGCAGTTAGCACGTCCAACGCCACATCATTGAACCTCTTGATGTAGGCCTTGAGGGTCTCCTTTAGACCTTGCTTCAGGGCGAACAAATTAAGACTCGTCCTGTGGTGCCGTCGGCTACTAGCAAAGTGCTGTAAGAACACTCTTTTGAGCTCCTCAAAGCTCGTAATCGACCCCTTAGGGAGCCGGTCGAACCACCTCTGGGCTGCACCAGAGAGGGTTGTCAGGAAGGCTCGGCACTTGACGCCTTCCGGATATTGATGAAGCATAGCCGCGTTATCGAACTTCATCAAGTGCTCATTTGGATCCGTGGTCCCCGCATACTCGAGGATGGTAAAGAAACGGAGGTGGCGAGGCACGGGGTCCTCCAAGATCCAGGGAGCGAAAGGACTGCATGCCAGCACGATTGAAGCAGGGTCAGCTGGAGCCTTCCCCTTGTCCGGTCGCTTCCCACGCACCGGGTTAGAAACTGAGGCCTCTGCTGACATCGAATGGGCCTCACCACCTTGGTCCCGGGGGACGGGGGGGGGGGGGGGGCCGTGCAGAGCCACCTTCAGGCCTAGCAGGCCTGCCTTGTCCTCCCGAAGTCCAGTGCGTGGCTGGCTCCGGGCCCAGAGGCCCCCTAGCTGGTGGCTTGTGAGGGCCTTTGAGAAGCCCTCTGAGCTCGCGTACCCATAAGCACCTCGTACTCCTCGCGAGAGACATCCACATTCACCTGGTTGGGGTCAGCCATCTCCACTTCCGATCAGGCTGCTGGTGTCCCTTCTTCTAGCGCCAAATTTGATCCTATCACGAAGTGAGTTGGACGCCCCTTCGGCTGAGTGGGTCTCCGGGAAGAGCGAGGTCGCTGAGGTGGTCTACCGAGCTGGATCGCCTTTAGCCTGCAAGACAAAGACCGTTAGAACCCGCCGGGAAAAGTCCCCGGCCAGGCACTCCGACGGTCAAGTCAGTATTCGGCGGTGGCAACGAAAAGCAATAGAACAGTATGAACTTGCACTATTGCGCATACCTGAGAAATACGGAGTGAGGAGGCTTATATAGCCGGGGAAGCTGACAACTCCTGCCCCGCCTGCCACCTGCTGTCATATAGCGAAGACAAGGTAATGCATGCCCAGAGGTGGCAGGATAAAGTGGCACATACTGTATTAAGGAAATGAGCGCTGTCAACTTAAGGGTTGGCGCCGTTGGACGCCGCTCGGCCTGACATCAGGGCATGTGGTCGAGGTACGAGGGGACAGGATATGGCAGGAAGATCAATACCTCAGCGAGATATCCATCACTTGGGACCAGGATGGCTTCAGTCCTGCGCCGACCCCGTACAGCTTCGGGTAGTCTGGTGTCAAGGAGTGGTTGTGCCGACTGGGGGCACTAAGAACCGAGGTCGACTGAGGGCCTATGAGGATGCCAACTGGGGCACTAAGCAATGAGGTCGGCTGAGGGGGCTATGAGGGTGACGAAGGGGGCACTATGTTATGAGGCCGGCTGAGGGCCTATGAGGGTGCCGACCGGGGCACTAATTAACGAGGCTAGCTGAGGGCCTATGAGGGTGCCGACCGAGGCACTAATTAACGAGGCTGGCTGAGGGCCTATGAGGGTGCCGACCGGGGCACTAAGTAACGCCACCGCCAGTTCGGGCTTACCCCCGGAGCGTGGGCCGCCACGCATCGGCGGGGAGCCAAACTGGGAGGAGGGTTAAAGCATAAATACCCGGCAAACACCCGACTCAGGATCAAACTAATACTGAAGAGCGTGGGCCGCCACGCGTCCATTTAGGAGCCTGGGTCTGACTGACACTCATCCTGCGGGCCTTTACAGCCCACTAACCATCTTTCTTCTGACTAGGCGCCAGGCTGCCGGGCCAGGCAACACGCAAGCTAGCCCGGAATCACACACACACACACACACACGCTGCGGATGGCTTGACGTGTGTCCGTGCATGTCTACCTCCTAATCAATTCACTAATGTGGCATCCCAATCGATTAGTGTCAGGTGAATGTAATTGACGACTCAAGATGCACCTCAATTGATTCAAGGCGTACCTCAATCGATTAAGGATTGAGGCATCGATTGAGAGGGTGTATCAATCGATTGAGGAATCTAGAGACGTCTTAGCGTTGTGGGCGACATGATCAATTGCGGCTGAAATCCAATCGTGATACCCTTAGGGGTTCACTTTCCCCTCGGTTATAATTTGATTTGGGGCGGGAGACTGCCCTTTTTTGTAAGCTTCAGGTTGGCGGCGCGCAAGGCGGAACACTCGCCTCCCAATCGATTAGGAGGCAGGCGCACATGGGTGCGTGATAAACAGTCCTAGCATATCACTTCTCACTATATATAATAATTTAAGATTATATATATATATATATATATATATATATATATAATTTTATTTTATTTTGTTATTTGTACACTCATTTATCATCTATGGATTAAATTGTTATTTTTATCCTAAAAGTTTTTTTAAAAAAATGAATGCTAAATGATCATGGATTATCCATATATGACTGCGCAAGAAATAAAATTATATATGTGTATATATTATAAGATGATAAATTATAAAGGTATTTTAATTATTAAGAAGTTAAAATAACCGTGGCTGTTATTTTACTTCAAATAAAATGGCATTGGTGTCTACATATGACAGGAGTTTAAAATTATACAAATTGGGATTAATAGGGGTGAAAATTTATTAAAGAGTCTCCAGCCAACTTGCCAACTTGACATTTTTTATTGGCCGTCTGATATGGATCTAACGGACATTGTCGTCTCAACAACATGGCCTCATTCCATAGGACGCCACGAGCAAAACGCTACTCGTGATTGGTCCACGTAAGCAATATTGACGTGTTTTCTTTGTCCTCTATGCAGGAGAGACGACTCAAGTGGATCTTACCCTCCGACTCCAAACACGTTATAAAGTACGCTTCGGTTCATTCAACATCAAAAAGCATTTGAGACGGAGAGGAGAGGAGAGGAGAGGGAGAGGGCGAGAGATCTTCAGTTACGCGTTTTGGGCGAAGAGGAAGCGCGTTTTCGGCGAAGAGGAAGCTCCAGGGGGAAGCGGCTATGTCTTCATCGCTGGGGAATCGTCGGTCCCTGATCCTGTTGGGTCTCTTGCTCGCTGGTATGTGTTTCTGATCTGATCTCGTGGTATGTTCTGCTATTGATCTGCCTTTATTTCTCTGTTCTTTGTTTCTGGACCTCGCTTCTGGTGAAAGGATGTGGGGATTTGATCTGGGTCCCATTTGGGTTTGTCTTAAATCCGGATCCGTTAGATATACGATGTTGTGCTAGGATCTGGTGCGAGGGGGAGTGAATGTTTGCATTGTGTTTTGTTTTTTAGTTTTATATAGAATCGAGCAAAAATATGATCCTATGATTGCTCTTGGAGATGAGTTTTGTTGGAATTATGGTTGTTGGCTATGGATAGAGATTTTGGCTTTTCCAAATATGATACATGGCCGTTTTGAATAACCCATAATGCATGGAACTGTATGATAATTGTCATGACAGACTATTTTTGAGGGTCTTCTGCACATGTCTTGTTAATGCTTATTAATTTATAAACCGACATCTATATGCAGATTTTTTTTCCCCCCTAAAGCAAAAGAAGATACTATTCTATGCTTGAATGCTCTACTTGGTGTTTTGCTCTTCTCTGTTGGTGTCAGTTTTTTGCCCATACTTACAAATAATTAGTTGAAATAGGAAATAATTAATATTTATTTGATTCAAGAATTATAGATGTATGTACTCTTATTAACGGATTTGTATCTATAGTTTTGGATCCCATGAAGCTACATAGGAGGTGAGAAGAGGTTGGCTTGGAAATGAAAGCTTGTTTATGTATGTTCGATAGTAAAATAATATATTAAATAAAAATTTTTGAATACTAATACGCTTGTTATTTTACAAAGTTCATGAATAAACAAGTTTATTAATTTGTAAAAAATTTAATTGTATATATATATATATTTTTTAATATTATTTAAATACATAAAAATATGGTAATTTATAAAATTTTAAAGTTAATTCTTAATCATAAACGAAGTTCATGAATAAACAAGTTTATTAATTTGTAACAAATTTAATTGTATATATATATTAATTTTTATTTAAATACATAAAAATATGGTAATTTATAAAATTTTAAAGTTAATTCTTAATATCTTAAGAATGAAAAAATTATATAAATTTCATGTATTAGAAAAACATTTAATTTATCAACAACATTGTTAGTTTAGCTCGATAACAAGCTTTAAGATAAGATTTTTAATAAATAAGCTTGCATAAGGTCTATAACTAAATAAATAATATTGAATATAGTTAAATTAGGCTTGGTTCATTTGCACCACTTAGAAGAGATGTATGCACAACCATATTGTTAAAGGTAAAATGCATTTCGCTTAAGTCTCCTCTATCCAATGCATTTTTGTTTACATTAGATTGAATTTGACAAATTATGTTTGTGAACAAGCTCAGTCTTTGGAACAGAATGAATTGCTGACTCTATGAAAAATATAAGTTTTTAATTTTGACAAAATAAACATGTGACGTCCTTATTAATAGTTTTGGATAAAACTCATGAACAATTAACGAACAAGCTTATTTAGAAGTTTCTTTTACTATTTTTTTATTTAACTTTTTCATATATGTATTAAAGATTTTAGCGTATACATATGTTGTAGATAGTGTTTGTATATGCTTTATGTTCTTTTACAAATTCTGTTGTTTTAAGTTATCTAACAGAGCTGGGTAAAATCTCAAGCACTAGTAGAGTTTCTGTTTTTTTTTTCTATTGAATAGTTTGAACAATGTTGAGCTTGGTTTGACTTAGTTACAAACCTACTTATCATTGCTGGATATGTCTATAGCCTGTCATGATAAGCTTTTTAATAAACAAGCTTGAATACATAACTTTGAGCTTGATTTAGCTTTGCTCACTATGTTTTTTTCTCTAATAAACAGCTTGAACAATGTCGAGCTTGGCTCAGCTCATTTATAAGCTTATTTATCATTGTTGGAGATGCCCATGTATTGTCAAAAATATTTTTCTCATTTTAAAACATCATAGTTACACCTAATTGCACAAGAATAATAATAGCAAGTGACCAATTGATCTGAATGTTGCACATAATATCGTTGATTTTTAAAGAAAATTAAATTTCTTCATTTTTTTTAATTTTGAATGCGGTGAGTCCTTTTCTTGAGTTGTCAGTATAGTGTTTGTTTTTTTTTTGTCATTGAGATAATTGAATCAGTTTCTTGAATTTGCAAGAATGTTTTTCTATGGCTGTGGCTAATTATTTTAAGTGTTTTTTTTCAGGGTCTTTGTTTGCATTCTCGGCTGCTAAAGAAGAAGCCACCAAGTTGGGAACTGTTATTGGGATTGATCTCGGGACCACCTACTCTTGTGTTGGTGTCTACAAGAATGGACATGTGGAGATCATAGCCAATGACCAAGGAAACCGCATTACACCATCTTGGGTTGCTTTCACTGATTCTGAGAGATTGATTGGTGAGGCTGCAAAGAATCTGGCAGCAGTAAACCCAGACAGAACTATCTTTGATGTCAAGAGACTTATTGGAAGAAAGTGAGTTTACTCTTTGACAGCTTGCTCAGTTGTTTGGATATATTTCATTTGGTACTTAAACATTTCCTATATGCAGATTTGAGGATAAAGAAGTTCAGAGGGACATGAAACTTGTCCCGTACAAAATTGTTAACAAAGATGGCAAGCCTTATATCCAAGTCAAGATCCAGGATGGAGAAGTCAAAGTTTTCAGTCCTGAGGAAATAAGTGCCATGATTTTGACTAAGATGAAGGAGACAGCTGAAGCTTTCCTCGGAAAGAAAATTAAGGATGCTGTGGTTACTGTTCCAGGTATAGAATATTCTAGATTATTCCTTCACTTTAAATTTATCCCATGAGATAATTCTCATTTTTCATCATTTTCATGTACCAGCTTATTTCAATGATGCTCAAAGACAGGCAACCAAAGATGCTGGCATAATTGCTGGCTTGAATGTGGCTAGAATAATCAATGAACCAACAGCTGCTGCCATAGCATATGGTCTGGACAAGAAGGGTGGTGAGAAAAACATTCTTGTTTTTGACCTTGGTGGCGGCACATTCGATGTTAGCATCTTGACAATTGATAATGGAGTTTTTGAAGTTCTGGCAACAAATGGTGATACTCATCTGGGAGGTAATGTCTTTGACCTAAATTTCTAGTCGCTTATCTAGGAGATCAATCTCCAATATTGGCTTTGAGAGTGCAAATAACCAATTTACTGGTAACAATATGAACGTACTAATGAATTTTCACTGCTTTGTCTATATATCTGGCTTAGCTAACACTAACATTTTATAACAGAAAAATGGCAAATAGTAACGAGTAGATGTCTTGCATTCAGTATGCAGTTAATCTGTCAATTACATGTAATTTTTTTGCCTCACCTTTTGTTATATTCATGTGTGATAATTCTTTTGTTACAAATTTGAGGTTGCTAGGCTAGTAGTTGTTTCCAATAAATGATTAGTTAGTTCGTTCAGTGGTTCTCTAATTAGGGCATGGTCGCTTAGCTTGATATTATGCATTATTTGAATTCATTGATTTACTTTACAGGAGAGGACTTTGATCAGCGAATTATGGAGTATTTTATCAAATTGATTAAGAAGAAGCATGGAAAGGACATCAGCAAGGACAATCGTGCTCTTGGGAAGTTGAGGAGGGAGAGCGAACGTGCCAAGAGAGCTTTGAGTAACCAGCACCAAGTGCGCGTTGAGATTGAATCACTTTATGATGGCTTGGATTTCTCAGAGCCTCTAACTCGTGCCCGTTTTGAGGAATTGAATAACGATCTATTCAGAAAGACAATGGGACCCGTGAAGAAAGCCATGGAAGATGCAGGGTTGGAGAAGCATCAAATTGATGAGATTGTTCTTGTGGGTGGTAGCACTAGGATTCCAAAGGTGCAACAACTTCTGAAGGATTACTTTGATGGCAAAGAGCCGAACAAGGGAGTTAACCCAGATGAGGCTGTTGCATATGGTGCAGCTGTACAAGGAAGCATTCTTAGTGGTGAAGGAGGTGAAGAAACTAAAGGTACAATCATTGACGATGAAGACTATTTTTCATTTGCTTGCTTACATATTCAAATTCTTAATTGTGTCCATCTTTTGTGTTCAGACATTCTTCTTCTGGATGTTGCTCCTCTTACCCTTGGTATTGAAACTGTTGGCGGAGTGATGACTAAGTTGATTCCAAGGAACACTGTCATCCCAACCAAGAAGTCTCAAGTTTTCACTACTTACCAAGATCAACAGACTACAGTCTCCATCCAGGTACCACTGATTTCTTCTCAACCTTGATTATTCCCTTCACTTCTCTTTTTACCTGCTTCTCGCGTGATTTTTTTGTGAACAGCTGAGTAATTCTGGATTGGGAATGCATTGTAGGTTTTCGAAGGTGAGAGGAGTCTCACAAAAGATTGCAGACTGCTTGGGAAGTTTGATTTATCTGGAATTCCACCAGCACCAAGGTTTTTCTTCGTTATGCTGTTCTTATTTCGTTCCCACCTTCAAATTTCTTGCCACTAACATCTTCTACCATGCAACAACAGAGGCACACCTCAAATTGAAGTCACCTTTGAGGTTGATGCAAATGGTATTCTAAATGTGAAGGCAGAAGATAAGGGCACTGGCAAGTCTGAGAAGATCACCATCACCAATGAGAAGGGTCGCCTCAGCCAGGAAGAGATTGACCGAATGGTCCAGGAGGCTGAGGAGTTTGCTGAGGAGGACAAGAAGGTGAAAGAAAAGATTGATGCTCGGAACCAGTTGGAGACGTATGTTTACAACATGAAGAACACTATCAACGACAAAGACAAGCTTGCTGACAAACTTGAGAGCGAAGAGAAGGAGAAGATAGAGGCGGTCCTGAAGCATGCACTCGAGTGGCTTGATGACAACCAGAGCGCAGAGAAAGAGGACTATGACGAAAAGCTGAAGGAGGTGGAAGCTGTTTGCAACCCCATCATTTCTGCAGTGTATCAAAAATCTGGCGGTGCACCGGGTGGTGGTGCTGATGATGCAGATGATGACGACTCACACGATGAACTTTAAGCTGTAAAAGGAGACCAGACGATTTCATTCATCGAAGGGATGGGCGGGGAGCCATTTGAGGTGAAGAACTCGATTTCGTTTTTGTAATTCTATGCTAAGCTCGTAGGGTTTACTGATGAAGCACATGCTTAGCTTTTTGTGTTTGTGTCTAAAACAAAGGTCTTGAGCTATTCTATCGGTTAGTTAACCAAACATCTTGTCTCAACTTGCACTCGCTTTTTTACGTAGCAGCTCGTATAGACAATTTGTACGCCCTTTTAGGCCTTTCCCATTAGAATTGTTTGCAATATTTTTTCTTGTAACTGTTATTAGTTAAGATTGCAATAATAATAAATGTTATTTTAGTGCGGGTGGGGGTAAAAAAACTTACTCAATATTTTTTTAACAAGAAAAACATATTTTAAATATCACATTTGATATTAAATATATGATTTTAATATTAAACTTATAATATTTTTGGTCAAAATTAATTTTTTTTAATTTTAGACGGTTTATCTTTCCAATTAAATTATAATATTTAAGTTAAAAAAATTAAAATTTATCCTTTTCAATTAGATTATAAAAAAATTTAGAAATAAAAAATTTATAAGATTCATCTTACTTATCAATTGGGCTATAATTTTTAATTTTTTTTTAAAAGAGATTTACAAGTATTGTATGATATTAAAATTATTATTTTTAAAATTTATGATTAAAAAAAATAACTATCCAATTTTGAGATTATAATTTTTTTTAAAGTATAAAATTAAAATTATCAATTTAATATTACGTTTGGATCTCAATTTAATATTTGGAAAAAAGTACGCATCTGTTTTTTTAACTAAAACTCTTTAGTGAGAGTTTCCCACTGCAAACTCTTTTTTTTTAATAACTAAAACCCTTTAGTGATAGTTTTTCACTGCAAGACATCGAAATATTCGGTATCATTTTTTTTAACTAAAATTCTTTAGTGAGAGTTTCCCACTGTAAGACACTGAAATATTCTTTTTCAGGTTTTAGGAGGGCTTTAGCAAAATGATTTAATTTAGACCATAAGAACTCATTAGAAGTGATTTAAATTTCAAAAAGGATATGTTTTCAAATGGCCTATTTAGTTTTTTGAATCCCTCAAAATATATATTTTGATTTTTATCATGGATCTACTTAATTCTTAAAAGTAAAAAAAAAAATTCCGCCTTTAAAGTAAAATTATTATTTTATTTAAATCGAATCAAACCTACAGATAAAGATAATAATTATAACTTAATTAATTCAATTTAAAAAATTTTATATCAAAGTCATTAATAACTTTAAAAAGTTTATTTTTTAGAAAAATTTATCTCCTAAATTGATCTTTATCAAAGAACGAAAGTAGTTAATTTTGTTTTTTTTCCAAATCGTATAAGCTTATTGGAAATGTCTAAATTACATAGTTTTTCTCATTTCATTTCCCATAATACCTCTCTTCCTTTTATTTTATATTTGTAAAAAAAAACATAATCCACATCTCTCCTTTTTCATCTCTATTTCCTCCCTGGTTGAAGCACTGGCAGCGGCGATTGCGACTCAAAATCAAGTGAATTCTATGCTACATATCCCTCAATTACCTTGCTATTTTTTTCCCATTTGCAACATCGAGTTCTGGTACTATATGACATTGATCATCTTGGTTGGCCATTTGAATAATACTCAAATTGCAGTCGTTGCCGTATCATAATCCCCATGCCATTGCATTATATTTTATATTTTTATTTTTCAGCATTTGATATCTTTTTTGAATTTCTTGTTATTGTTGGAGGTAAAACCCGACGAGTTGGAGAAGTCGGTCACAAGAGGAAAATGACTGCTTCCGGAGGATGAGACTGACTTCATCGATTCTTTGCCAGAGAGCGACTCCGGTCACAAGATTATTAGTGTATTCCTAGTGACAAAATAAGTTTTTATGTTTGGATTAAAGAACTAAACTTTGTGTGTTTTAGGGTAGTTTTATTTTTTTACTCAAAAGTCACTCCAATCTCAGTTGAAGACCCAAGCAATGCATCTCAAGGAGAGTTGGCTCCAATAAAGTATGAGATAAAATTTCCTATTAGTTGTGGAGCTCATCTAGACACCTTGAGCAGTTACCTTTTTAAAAAAAAAGCTTTGAGTCCCTAATTGCTCTTGAAAACTCATTTTTTTTGTTACTAGGTTTCATACTTATACAATGGTCATCTTCCTTCTATTGTTTAGTTTTATCATTGATATTGGTCAGTATTTTAGATCACTAATGGATGTTCTGTGTCTTTTTATTTATTTATTGAAAGAACAATGGTTGTATTATCTTTCAAACAATTTGTTTGTTTATCTTAAGGAGCTCAAACAAAATGATGAAGATTATTAATTGAAAAGTTAAATCACACACTAGATTATCTTCAGATATTAATACAGTGTTGTTGATTTTGAAAATCGACAGCAATATTATTATTGATTTAAACTTTGAAAGACCATAAGTTTTGATTGAGATTGAACTATGAGGTACAAAATTATCAAATTAAAGATCTCTAAAGTTATGATTTTTTGAAGATTACCGGTAAAAATATCAACAATACAATACATTTGTGTTGCTGATTTTTTGAAATTAGCAACACAATATTTTGTTGTTGAAAATCAGCAGCACAATGTTGTGTTGCTAATTTTTTGAAATCAACAACACCATGTATTGTGTTACATATTTGCAACACCATGTATTGTGTTATTGATTTTAAAAAATCAACAAAATATATTGTATTGCTGATTTACTATTAATTTTCAAATGACCATAACATTTCACTAGGAATAAATCATGTGACGCACAAAAAAATCAAATTGAAGCTCATTCAGAGATCTTCGATTTAATATATTATGCATCTCGTAATTCAATTCCAGTCAAAAGTTATAGTCGCTTAAAGTTTAAGTTAGAAATAATGTTATTGCTGATTTTCAAAATCAGCAACACAGTGTTTCTGATTTCGAAAATCAACAACATAGTGTTGTCGATTTAAGTTTTGAGATATCATAACTTTTAACTAAGATTCAACTATGAGATACACAATATATAAAATCGAAGATTTTTGAACAAACTTCGATTTTATATATTATGTGTCATGTGGTTTAATCTCAGTCAAAAGTTATGATTTTTTGAAGATTAGTAGTAAAAAAAACTCATTAAAACAATAAATTGTGTTATTGATTTTTCAAAATTAGTAACACAACATTTTGTCGTTGAAAAATCATTAGCACAATATTGCGTTGAATTAGCAACACAATGTATTGTGTTATAAATTTGCAACACAATGGTTGCGCCGACCTCCAAGAGCAGGTAACCCAGGCCCATGCCCAAGCTTCCGCCGCTACCCAGAAGCTCCAAGAAATGCTGGGAGCTCAGGATTGTCTGCTCAAGAAGGTGGCGACGCTGAAGTCCGCCAAGGAGGAGGTTGAGGCTAAGCTACAGCAGCAGCAGAGTGATCATGCAACCCAATTGTCAAGGCCGAGGTGGAGTCCAAGGCTAAGTTCCTGCAGTCGGAGGAGTACGCTGAGATTTTAGCCGGGCAGGCATTGAAGCGCCTCAAACAGGGCTTCATGGCGCTATCAGTTAGTTGGAGAAAAATCAACTACTGAAACCAGGTTCCAACTTGAGCGTTATAACTGTCCGTCGGGTCTGGAGTGAGCTCACACCAGAAGAGTAGGAACTATAGGATTCTCCCTGACCTGGGCCTTGGCTCCGTGGTCGCTCCTTGCCTGCCCCATTTTCATCTTCTTCTTCAGTTTTTTCTCGTAAGATAGGTGTGTAATCATTTCAGCACTAAATACAAGCGTCCGTGGACATCTTTTGCTTAATTTCTTGCCCTCCTTAAAATGTTCTGTCTCCAGCCAATGCCCTACTTCAAAGTGAGAGTCGAGGTTCTCCTCTGCCCTAAGCGGCTAGGGGGCAAACAACCACGTCTGAAGAGACAAGGGTTCCACAGGGGTAATAGGGTTTTGCAGCTCTTGGCCGGACATGTGCAGCACCGAGGCCAAACCTACTCACCGAGAGGTAGCAGGGTTTTGCAGCTCTTGGCCGAGCATGTGCAACACCGAGGCCAAGCCCACTCACCGAGAGGCAATGGGGTTTTGCAGCTCTTGGCCGGGCATATGCATCACCGAGGCCAAGCCTACTCACTGAGAGACAGTAGGGTTTTGCAGCTCTTGACCGGACATATGCAGCACTGAGGCCAAGCCTATTCACCGAGAGGCAGTAGGGTTTTGCAGCTCTTACCGGGCATGTGCAACACCGAGGCCAAGCCTACTCACCGAGAGGCAGTAGGGTTTTGCACAGGTAAAGATTCAGCGCTTTCCGCGTAATATTCCGTTTACTCTTCTTATTTATTGAACTGCAAGGCAGTGTAAATAAAGGATACAGCAGGCAAGCAAACAACCTAATACTCACCGAGTACGATAAGGGCGGAGATGGTTGGCGTGTCATGACCTTTCCAGCCTCTTGCCTTTATTATCTTCTAGATAATAGCTACCCCCGGTGAGCTTTTTGACGATAACATACGGTCCGTCCCACTGCGGCTCCAGCTTCCCAGGGTCGCCAACCAGCTTGATCCTTTTGCATACCTTGTCGTCAACCTCAAAGCTGCGGGCAATCACCCGGCGATTATCCTTCGTCAATATGCTCCCAACCGAGCCGCGACTTTGTCCCGCACCTTAGAGATAAGGTCTAAGTCAATCCGCCGCTCTCGATCGTTGTCTTCCTTGTGATAGTGTTGTCGTCGGGCAAACTCCTCCCCTACCTCCACTGGAATGACGGTCTCAACCCCGTATACCAGTTGGAAAGGGCTCCCATCTGTTCCTTCATGCGGCGTAGTCCGGTAAGACCACAGGATGCTAGGGAGCTCCTTGACCCAGCTGCCCCCGACGTGATCTAGCTTTATCTTGAGTCCCCGCAGGATTTCTCGATTGACAACCTCAGCTTGTCCATTGCCCTGCGGGTAGGCTACTGAAGTGAAGACCTGACCGGAAGTTGGGCACGAAGACCTGGTCAGGTGGATTGGGCAAAAGTCCAACTGAAGGAGCCGGTTGGCAAAAGGTAAACTCTCCTGAGAGGAGTAGGTGAGGACGCGTTCCCCGTCGAGGGAACAGTAGGCGTCGGTTCGACCTAGGGTTCCATTTGGGAGACCCAAAGTCATAACCAAGACAGCTACGGCTGTAAATATTGACTAATATTCTTGCTTTAGTTGTTTTGGAACTAACCTTGATTGCAGGACCGAAGGAGTGTGTTTCTGCAGCTCAGAACGCCCCAAAGGAGAGGGGCAGGCAGCTGGGCTAGGCGCCCGGGAGGTCCCGGGCGCCCAAGGTGAAAGGCCAAAACTATAATTAAGCAAGAACGCTTCGAAATCACACTGGGCTAGGCGCCCAGGAGGTCCCGGGCGCCCAAGGTCAAAGCCAAAGAGGTAATCGAAGCAAATCAGCCACGAAGCCAGCAGACCAAGTCAAGCTAGGCGCCCAGGAGGTCCCGACCGCCCCAGTCTAACCAGGGGCCGATTCAGAGGGGATAAGCGCTGACCAAGCTGCGGATGAAGGTTCTCCGATCTGAAGGCATGTGTCAGGCGCCCCCAGCGAATCATGCGCCCACAGGAACACTATAAAAGGGGCTCGACCCCCAAGACTTCAACAACACTTTTTCCAACGCTCAAAAGCTTTTCGTTCAAGCGCTCTGCTCCGGCAAACTCTGATCTCGAGATTTCAGCGCCGACGACGACCCTCTGCTCCGAAGTACGATCCATATCGGGCGTCGGTAACGAAAAGTGTAGTTTCTTTTATTTACTGCAATATTCTTGTACTGAAATCTGTAAACCTTTGCGCGATTATAGAATTGCCCGTAGTAAACGGTCAAGGCCATGGGCCTTGGAGTAGGAGCCAACCGCGACTCCGAACCAAGTAAAATACATGTGTTCTTTGTGTGATTGTTTTATTTCCGCTGCATTTTCTCTTATTCTTATCCGAAAAAGTTTTAACGATATTCACCCCCCCTATCGTTTTCTCGATCCAACAAGTGGTATCAGAGTGGGGTAGCTCAAATTTGGTGCAACCACCAATTTGAGAGTTTTTCGGATTTTTATGAAAATTTTAATTTCTTTTTCTTACGAATTTTTCTCGTTAATCAAGGTTGGTGCAACACCACTCGATCGTTTTTCTAATTATATTATTCCAGCACTACTAATCCAAGACCAAGTCTTGGGACAGTTTTTTTTTGCGTTATTTCAGAAATTCTAAATGACCATGCAAGAGGGCTTCAGTACAGCCAGACCACCACTCTTCAGTGGGGAGGACTTCTCCTACTGGAAGAGTCGGATGGAAGTCCACCTGAAAACTCAGGTGGACATGTGGATCATAATCCAATCTGGTTTGGAAATCCCGAAAAATGCTGAAGGAGTGGTACAGTCTTACACAAAATGGGATACCTCGCTGAAAAGGAAGATCGAGGCTGATGCTAAGGCAACCCAGACACTCCAATGCAGACTAACCAAAGAAGAGCTGAACCGGGTGTGACCCTTCAACAGTGCGAAGGAACTCTGGGGTAAGTTGATCGAATTGGACGAAGGAACCTCTGACACTCGAATCAGCAAGAGGGACCTACTGCTGAACAAGTTATACACCATCAAAATGAACGAAGGTGAGTCAACAGCCCAGCTCCACGCCAGATCCAGGAGCTGATGAACGGTCTACATACAATAGGTCACAAGATAGAAAATCGTGACCTTATCAGGTATACCCTAAATGCTTTCCCGAGAAATACTTTGTGGGCATCTATGGTAGATGCGTACAAAGTTTCTAGGGACCTTTCCAAAATAAAATTAGACGAATTATTTTCTGAACTTGAATTACATGAGCAAACTAACTGCACCTTAGCTGAGAAAGGCATTGCTTTTGTTGCAGGCAAAACAGGAAAGGTGGTCAAGAAGAAGCCTCAACCTGCACTCGAGTCAGACTCAGACTCAGACTCAGAAGACAGCGAAGGAGATCGACCCAAGCTGGTTCGGCTAGCCCGGGACTACTACAAGGAACTGAAGCATCAGACCAACAGAAAAAAAGCCAGCCGAAAGAAGGAAGATCCAACCGAACCATCCAAGACCAAATCCAACGTAACATGCTACGAATGCAACAAGAAGGGACACTACAAATATGAGTGCTCTAATCTGAAAGAAGCTAAGAAGACAAGAAGGAAGAAGGCCCTTCAAGCAACGTGGGACGAGTCTTCATCCGAAGAGAAGAAGAGGCCCCACAATCGAACCTACTCGCCTTGACTGCTTTCGAAGAAATCGACATCGGATCAGAATCGGAGCCGGACGACGGAAAGCTCACCATTTCGGAGGACGGCAAAATAACTGTAAGTGGTTATTCTAAAGCTGAATTAGCAGAATTAATTGCTTACCTATCTAGTAACTTGGCGAAAGCCAAAATCCGAGTCGAGTCTCTCCGACAGAAGTAAAACTCCTGAAAGAGGGCGCTGACTCTAGATCTTTGACTGAGAAGGTTCAAGAAGGAACCTCTACTCAAGTTGAAAAGCTTGAGAAAGAGAACTCCTCCTTGAAAACTCAAGTCAAGGACCTTAGAGCAGCTTTGGAACGATTCACTTCAGGTTCCAAGGGTCTGAACATGATCCTTGGAAAACAGAAGTCCATTCTAAATCGATCCGGGTTAGGGTATCGAACCAAGGCTAGACAAAGGTCATACTATGCTGTATTGAACTAATCTAGACCTAAAGTTCATGCATGGGTACCCAAACTTTGCCTGAACAACCAAGCTGGACCAAACCAGTATTGGATCCCCAAGGACAAGATTCATATCTTGCCTAATCATTACCGTGGCTTTAGTCCAGGGGGAGCCAACTTAAAAACCATTTTTATAATTAAATAAATTCTTTTTCTTATTGTAAAATTGCATGGTTGCTTGTTTATTTATTTTCTGTAATTTACCATGCTTAGACCTAGGACTGGTTAGATTAAGGACTAAACCGATTAACTGAAATTTGAACAACATAGTATTGGGTAGAGGTGAGATGATAGTACGTTAGGAAAGCCATTTTGGCGGAACTAGCCGAAGCTACCGATCCAAGACCCAAACTAGTTAGACCAAAATCTTTCAAGGAGTAACTTGAAGATGGATTTTCAATAAAAGGCTTTGTCAAGGAAAGGGTTGATGATCTAATAAGGTTATGGCCAAAGAAGGCCTAGTGCCTCGCCAAGACCTGGAAGCCGATTATTGAAAACTAAATTCACTTTACTATTGTCAGATTTGAATCTAACACAGATTTCAATTAATCTTAGATTCAACCATTATTTTCAAAAATAAATTTAAAAGCATAATTAATTGGTTTTTCAAAATTAATTTAACTTTTCAAAACTAATCATGGTTTTTCAAAATAAAATTTTTTAGCTCTATTAAAACCTGTCTCACAAAAACCCATAAATTAACGTGATTGATAACTATAGACGGGGTGAGATGGTTAAACTTAACTTAATGCAAATTCATCTGGTTTTGTTCTTTTGTCAAGTAAAAATGTTGAATCATGCAATTTAGAGCTTAATTGAATTAATTGTTGGTTGGTAAAAATAGTCAAACTTGGTCAAACGGTCAAACTAGTCAACACTCATATCATGGTCAGCCTGGGCGCTCGAAGGGCGCCCGTGACCTTTCGGGCGCCCCCAACTTTCTCTTCGACCAAGACAGCAAAAGTTGTCAACCCTACCCAGCTAACCTGGGCGCCCATGACCTAACGGGCGCCTAGGTCCTTGCCTTTATTCACGGTAGCAAAAGCTGACACAAGTGACAGCTGACCATAGGCGCCCGGGTCCTCACGGGCGCCCCAAGTGCAATTGGTAAAGCAGCAAAAGTTGCTAAAGGCAGCTAACACCTGAACCAGGCGCCCGATTCCTCCCGGGCGCCTAGCCAACCCCTATATAAGGACACCGATTCCCCCTTCATTTGTCACACCCAAAACAAATCTCATCCCTAACTCTTCTCCTCCCAAGGAGTCCGAACGACCCTCTCGTGCTCTCGAACGCTTCACTTCAACCATGCCTCCCCGGATGGCTACCCAGTATCAATTTTTCATGCATTTATAATTAATTCCTTTTAGTTATTTCGCTAAATGCATGTTCCTTGTTATGACTTTTAGAAAACGTCGTGCTAATCAACCCAACCCCGGGACCGAGCCTAGCCCTGACCCTAGGTTTCCAACCTTAGAACTATGCAATAAGTTCGCTAGGACGACTTATAAACCCATCAAAACGAGTTTCTTAAATAGGCAATTTTTTACTCAGTCCTGTCCATTAGCTATGACATCATCAATTTCTATCAACTTGACAACCTTGTCTTCTGCACCCATCCTGTGAACACAACCCTATGTGCAGAGTTTTACAACAACCTAGTCAGACAAGATGATCTTACCTATGTCACCACAGTATAAGGGATGCCCTTGACAATCACACCCTCGTTGTTTAACAGATTCCTTGGACTACGACCTTCCCAGTCCACGTTCTGTTGTTACCCTCCTAAGGATCCTCCCTTTGCTCCTCCCTACTCCCATATTGACCTGGACACTCTTTATTCATATTTTTATAGAGATGCCCGAAACCCTTTGGTTAGACGGTTTCAGTCGGTAGATCTTCAGGACCAGGACTACGCTCTTTATAGAGTCCTAGTCCGTTGCATTCTGCCCTTGACCACTAGGGACGTCGCGACCATGCGACCATTCCATACCTTCTTGCTGTACGTATTGATCCATCACTTAGACATAAATATTGGACTTCACATATTCCACACCATTCTATATGCGTCCAGTGTTACGACTCAGGGTCAGGTACGCACCTCTTACTTCCACATCATCACTTCTCTTCTTCATCATCACAGTCGCGATATTACCGATGGAGAGATGACCATAATGACCGAATTTGACGAAATTGGGTATAGAAATTTTTCCCTAGCTGGCATAGAGGTCTCGGTTACCGGGGGTCTATCATGGAGATGACAGAGAGCCGGAGCCCAGATCGATTCCGACGAGGACGTAGAGGTCGACGTTGCAGATCTCACTGCCGAGATTCGGGAGCACATGGACGAGCCCCCACCTCCGACGACTAACGAGAGACTAGCACTACTTCAGACAGAGGTTCATAGCCTCAGGGAGGAAATAGAGGCCAATCACGCAGAGTATATGGAGGCAAATGAGGCCCGTTACACTGAGTATATGAATACCCTCAGAGCCGATCGAGAGACAAACAACACACGATACAATGAAATGATGTCTCTGTTTCGATCATGGCAGCCTGGCCCATTTGACTGTCCTGGCCCTTCCTCTTAGTTCAGATTGGTATTTTCAGTTGTACTGTTGACTATTTGACTACCCCTACTCAGTAGGGTTGACATGTATTTGACTATGGTTTGACCTTACTGGTCCTACTGACCAGGTGACTCTTATGCATCTATCAGCTTTACTTTCTAATTACTTGTTTGATAAGCTGCAGTACTATTTTAATTAGAAGGCAGTTAGGGTTATGCTTGGTAGAATAGGACTGCTCTATTTAAGTTTTTAAAAAAACTGGTTTATTTCTTATTTAATTTGAAAAATCATTTCTTTATTTTCATAATGTTATTTAAAATGATTTTCCGACTTAGTTTTATTTAAAAATTTACCCCCTTCAAAACTAGGACTTTTTCGCAAATGGACTTGGCATAAGCCCTAACCCTAGAACTGCATGCACCAATATATCTAGAAGCCAGCATCTCACAAGCACCTTAGGGTACTTTTGATTGATAACCTAGACTTGGTTGAGATGCTTAGGTTTATGCCTTGATTCAAGATGCTTTAAGTCAGTGCATCTGCAGTAATTGGGGCAATAAATACCAATTAACAGTAATCAGGTTAAGTGTCAAGCTTAGAAAAATCTAACTTGATCAGAACACTTAACTTGACTAACCCTAGCGAAAGCAACTGTTTATAACAGTTAGTAAGTAGCTAATTGGATTAGACAGGACCCGAAAGAGAAAAGTTGAATTAATTTGGTCCAGTTTATACTTAGATTTGGTTCAGTACAGCACCTTACTATTACTCAGTTTTATTGCTATATTTTTTGATATATGGCAAAGGGGGAGAGATTGGAAAGGAGAGAAAAGAAGGTTTTAAAATTTAATTTTTTTAAAAACATTCATCTCCTTTTTTAAAAAGTAAAGTAATTCAAAATCAGTGTTGAAAAATTGTCTAAGTGTTATAATTTGGCTTGAAATTTTTTTAAGTTTTAAAACTGCTGAAAATTGTCTACGTGTTATAAAATTCAAAATTTGTCTGAAATTTTTTTAAGTAGTAAAACTGCTTGAAAATTTTCTAAGTATTAAAACTTCAAAATCAGTTTAGCAAATTTTCTAAAGTGCAAAAACTAAGTGTTCTCAAAATTACCTTAAGTACTTGCTTTCAAAAATTATTCTAAGTACTTACTCTAAATTTTTGGTGAAAATTTTTTAAGTGTAAATTTCAAAATTCTCTGAAAATTTTCCAAGTGCCTAACTCAAATTATTTTTTCTAACTAAAAAACCTTTGTATTAAAACTTTCTAAGTATTGAAAACCTGGAAAACGTTTCAACTTTAGACTTAGAAACTTTTTCAAAAACCCCACGAATTTTTGAAAAACTCAGGGGGAGATTTCTTCCAGGGGGAGGAAATTAAAGTTGGTACTTTACCCATTCTTTTCTGTATGTTTAACTTAACTTTTTGAACCGGGTTGCCATAAATCAAAAAGGGGGAGATTGTTGGTGCAGGCAGCACCTAAGTCAAACCTGGGTTTTGATAATGGCAAAGGGTTCAGAAGTCAAGATGTTATTGTGTTCTAATATGCTCACTGAGTGTGCAGGAAGAAGCCCTAGGTACACTAGGCAAGAAGTCCTGGCAAAGGGCTGGGCAAAGAAGTCCTGGTCAAGGACTGGGCAAGAAGATCTGACCGGAAGTCGGGCAAAGAAGTCCTGGTCGAGGAATGGGCACGAAGTCCTGGCAAGGGGCTGGGCACCGAAGACCTGACCGGAAGTTGGGCACGAAGACCTGGTCGGGTGGATTGGGAAAAAGTCCAATTGGAGGAGCCGGTTGGAAAAAGGTAAACTCTCCTGAGAGGAGTAGGTGAGGACGCGTTCCCCGTCGAGGGAACAGTAGGCGTCGGTTCGACCTAGGGTTCCATTTGGGAGACCCGAAGTCAGAACCAAGACAGCTACGACTGTAAATGACTAATATTCTTGCTTTAGTTGTTTTGGAAATAACCTTGGTTGCAGGACCGAAGGAGTGTGTTTCTGCAGCTCAGAACGCCCCAAAGGAGAAAGGCAGGCAGCTGGGCTAGGCGCCCGGGAGGTCCCGGGCGCCCAAGGTGAAAGGCCAAAACTGTAATTAAGCAAGAACGCTTCGAAATCACACTGGGCTAGGCGCCCAGGAGGTCCTGGGCGCCCAAGGTTAAAGCCAAAGAGGTAATCGAAGCAAATCAGCCACGAAGCCAGCAGACCAAGTCAAGCTAGGCGCCTAGGAGGTCCCGGGCGCCCTAGTCTGACCAGGGGCCGATTGAGAGGGGATAAGCACTGACCAAGCCGCGGATGAAGGTTCTCCGATCTGAAGGCACGTGTTAGGCGCCCCCAACGAATCAGGCGCCCCCAGGAACACTATAAAAGGGGCTCGACCCCCAAGGCTTCAACAATACTTTTTCCAACGCTCAAAAGCTTTTCGTTCAAGCACTCTGCTCCGGCAAACTCCGATCTCAAGATTCCAACGCCGACGACGACCCTCTTCTCCGAAGTACGATCTACATCGGGCATCGGTAACGAAAAGTGTAGTTTCTTTTATTTACTGCAATATTCTTGTACTGAAATTTGTAAACCTTTGCGGGATTATAGAATTGCCCGCATTAAACGGTCAAGGACCATGGGCCTTGGAGTAGGAGCCGACCGCGACTCCAAACCAAGTAAAATACTTGTGTTCTTTGTGTGATTGTTTTATTTCCGCTGCATTTTCTCTTATTCTTATCTGAAAAAGTTTTAACGATATTCACCCCCCCCTCTATCGTTTTCTCTATCCAACACATCCCCCACTAATCGAAAGGGCAAGACACTGTAGAGACCTGCAAGGGCTCAATCGGGCGGTGAGTCACATGTTGATGTCATTGACAGGCTTCGCACCCAGCCACAAACATGAGAGCATCAACCTGTAGGGTAGGCCAAAAGTACTCTGCCAAAATGATCTTCCTAGACAGGGATATTCCCCCGATGTAACTTCCGCAGATGCCTTCATGTACCTACCTCATCACATAGTCGGACTCCTCCGGCCCAATACATTGAGGAGAGATCGCACAAAGGCCCTCCTATACAGTTGATCGCTAACTAGCGTGAATCTGGCCGCTCGGCAGTGGAATAGCCGGCTTTCTTGGTCCTGGCTTGGAACGATCCCACTACGCAGGAATGCGACATATGGATCCCTCCAATCAGTTCGGGTGTCGCCCCTGCTTCTTCTCCAATCTGCGCTACCATCGCCTCCGTGGCACTAGGTTCATCTAGCTGCCAGGTGGAAATAGAGCTAGCCAATTTGGCTACCTCGTCGGCCTGGATATTATCAGCCCTGGAGATCTTTTGCAAGATAACCTTCGTGAAGGAGGCCCTCAGCCGTTCGTAAAGGGCTACATACTTCTGCAGGCGCACACACCTGACTTCAAAGTCGCCCTTTATTTGCTGCGCCACAAGCTGGGAGTCTGAACATACAGTAACCCGACAAATCCCCCATGTGCTTAGCTGCTTGCAGGCCCACCAGGATCGCCTCGTACTCAGCTTCATTGTTGGTAGCTTTGAAGTGGAGTCAGATGGATAGATGTAATGTGTCTCCCCGAGGGGAAACCATTAACACTCCAACCCCGCTGTGCTAGCTGTTGGAAGACCCATCCACAGATCTTCCACATCCCTTCAGCCTCAGCCTCAGCCTCAGCCTCAGCCTCGGGACGGTTTCAAGCATGAAGTCTGAGAGGGCTTGTGCCTTAATAGCGACACGCGGCTGATATTCAATGTCATATTCACTTAGCTCCAACGTCCATTTGATCAACCGGCCCTGAAGCTTCGGATTAGTGAGGACTCGTGCGAGTGGGCTGTTGGTGAGGACCACGATGGGGTGTGCTAAGAAATACGGCCTCAACCTCTGGGCCATTAAGACCAAGGCATAAGCCAGTTTCTCCATTATAGTGTATCGCGTTTCAACATCTCTTAGGAGATGTCCGAAGAAATATATGAGATATTGCACCTTGTCTTGTTCTCGAACGAGCGCCAAGCCTACCACTTACTCTGCGGCTGACAGGTAAACAAACAAGGTCTCCCCTTCCACCAGTTTGTAGAGGATGGGGAGGGCGACAAGATAAGTCTTCAAATCCACAAAGGCTTTCTCATACTGTTCATCCCACTCGAACTTGGCTGTCTTTCACAGAATCTTGAAGAATGGCAGGGTCTTATCTACGGATTTGGAGATGAATCTGGACAGCGCCGTGATTCTTCCATTCAGTCGTTGCATCTCCTTGAAGTTGCGAGGGGGCGACATATCCAGAATAGCTTTTACCTTTTCTGAATTGGCCTCGATCCCCTTCTCTGTCACCATGTAACCCAGGAACCAACCGCTCTTTACCCCGAACAAACACTTAGTGGGGTTCAACTTCAGCCTATTAGACCTTAGGGTGGCGAATGTCTCTTCCAAGTCGGCTATCATGTCGCCTCCCTTATCAGTATTGACTAGAATATCGTCCACGTATATCTCAATGTTTCTTCCGATCTTGTGCCTAAAAACTTTGTCATCATCCGCTGGTACTGTTGGGGTATGGCTTGGCGGGTTTCCTAAGTGAATATCTGGTCGTCACCTCTCCATGTCCATGGATCAAAAATTAATTTGAATGGAGACGTATCTCACATACGACCGTCTCATCATTGTATCAATTGATTCGAGTTACAACTTAGCCAAACTCAAAGTTCAAGCCTTGTAACTCGCCTAACCAATTGACCACGGAAAAGACGATGAGCGGATCACCGATTTTTATATTTTTATCGGGGTCCAAAATAATTAATTATCAAATTAATTAACAAATAATTAAACATATGATAATTAATCATACTCCACATAAAATGATAGAATTATAGAAGGAGCCATGAGAGAAATATACCGCTCGTTACCTTACGATCTTCTATCGTATGACCCTCCCCTCATGGACGTCATGTGGCCGACGATCTACCAAGATCCGGAATCACCAAGAGCTTCCAATTAACCGCTTCTTCACGCGCCAATCAAAACCCTAGAGCTAGGGTTCACCACTGGCCTCTTCCTCCTCCAATCCTTGTGCCGCCGGCCTTCCAAGGTCTCTCAACCTCGCCGATCAAAAGGAAGCTCCGAGGGGAAGCAAAGGAAGATGAAGAAGAAGGTGAAGAAGAAGATGGCAATCCTCTTCCTCACCAAAACCTATCCGACCACCACTCTTCCTCTCCCAACCCGCCGCCGCCTCCTTTTGCACCGCCGACCAGTCACCTCTCCTTCTTCTCCTCCTCTTGATCGAACCGGCCAAGAGAAGAGAAGAACTCTCTTCTTCCTTGCCAACAACCAAGAGAAAAGAAGGAAGAATGAAGAAGAGAAGAGAATTCTCTTCTTCCATGCTCGCCGGCTACCCTAGGAGAGAGAAGGTGTGGGAGAGATGAGAAAAGCCCAGGTTTTTATGATCAATTGAATTAGCCTTGGTTTCATGATACCATGGGGTATTTATAGGTCTACAATAGGGACCATGAGGAGGAGTTGGATCTTTGTCTACTAATGGATCCAAACCCGATCCATTAATGAAGATCCATTCCATTAAAAGATCTCCATTGAACTACCTCACCAACCCTATATTTTCATATGGATCCACCTATTATGAGTACATTTTCTCCCCGTGTTTAAGATATCGAATACCCGTTGATTACTTTAAATTACTGACAATTTTAATTAATCAATCTCTAATTCCTTGACTAGTACCACTCATCTTATCATCATGTTGGACCAAGTCCACCTGCAGATTTAACATGATGAACCTTATAGCTCATCAAGGGGGCATCATCATCCCGACTCACCAGGACACGGATTCCGTCTATAATCAACGATACACCATCTAAATAATATTATTTCTATCGGGCCTATCGATTTAGCAGAATAAATCTCGCCCATTGATAAATCAAAAAAATAACTACTAAGTACATGTGCCCATTATTATATCGGGATTCAGAGTATGTACTTCCATAATAAACCGAGGTCTGATCCAATTATAAAGTCAGTACAAATTGGATCACCTCTATGTTGGTCCTGCTCAATGCACACAAAGTGTACTAGTGTAATTCTATGATCAAGATAAACCACACCTAATTACACTACAACCATCCTGATGGTTTGTCCAACTTCATCTCGGTCGTGAGCCTCTTCTTATACTCTGCAAGGGATTGATAATATGATCTTCTGTGTGTCACCACACACCATGTTATCTACAATGCAAAGCATCAGACAGTTTTGCACATACTAATATAAACATGCACCAGTGTTATTGTGATTCTCATTCAAAATGTAGATGTTCATAGAAAAAGACAAGTATTTTAGTATACATCCTAACAATCTCCAACTTATACTCAAAGACTCTGTTGTCCTCCCAGTGTCATACATCTGACTCCCATATCCTCCACATGTCGATCAAAAGCTCTTACCGTAAGGGTCTTAGTGAAAGGATCCGCTAGGTTGTCCTCCGATGCAATCTTGGCGACAGCTACTTCTCCTCACTTTACGATTTCTCGTATCATGTGGTACTTGCGCTCTATGTGTTTACTCGCCTTATAGGCTAGTGGTTCATTCGAGTTTGCAACTGCACCACTGTTATCACAATAAATTGTGATAGATCTGGGTAAACCAAGAATCACATCCAAGTCCATCATGAAGTTCTTGAGCCATACAGCTTCCTTGGCTGCCTCTGAGGCTGCCATATACACAGCTTCCATGGTGGAGTCCGCCATGCATTTCTGCATGACACTCCTCCATACTATGGCTCCACCTCCTAAGGTAAACACAAACCCTGAGGTAGACTTACTTTTGTCCCTATCCAATTGGAACTGAATCCGTATAACCCACATGGATTAATTGGCCTGCCCGGTAAACCAGCATATAATCCCTAGTCCTTCTCAGGTACTTCAGTATGTGCTTTACCACAATCCAATGTCCCTGTCCAGGGTTACTCTGATATCTGCTAACCATGCCACGACAAAGCAGATATCCGGTCTCGTACACAGCATAGCATACATGAGGCTTCCTACAGCCGATGCATAAGGAACCGCATTCATCTCCTCTATCTCCTTTGATAGTTTAGGACACATCTCCTTAGATAGAGGAACTCCATGCCTGAAAGGTAGAAAATCTTTCTTGAAGTTTTTCATGCTAAAACGAGCCAAGACAGTGTCTATGTATGAATCTTGGGATAAACACAACATCCTTTTCTGACGATCCCTTATAACCTTGATCCTAAGGATGTGCCCTGCTTCTCCCAAGTCCTTCATATTGAACTGTCTGGACAATCATACCCTTACGTTTGACAACACTTTGACATTGTTTGCAATGAGCAAAATGTTATCTACGTATAGTACAAAGAAAACCACTACGTTTCCATCACATCTCTTATATACACATGACTCATCCGGACTTTAAATAAATCCATATGTCTGGATTACCTCATCAAAGTGGATGTTCCAAGATCGCGAAGCTTGTTTCAATCCATAAATGGACCGATTAAGCTTGCACACTAGATGCTCTTTGCCCTTCGCAATGAATCCCTCCGGTTGCTTCATGTAGATGGAGTTAGTAGGAGCCCCAGAGCTAATTATGTGATGATTGACTAGGAACTTTTTGTATCATATTCAATCATTAATAAAGCATGTTTGGTTATTATAATTACTTTATACTTGTGCCAAATGACTAAGTATAATAATGTCCTTGGGTAGTAGGTTCTTATCTACATCATATCGATTGGTTGAATCGATAGTGAGATAATGTAGAGAAGACTACACTAAATCATTCCTAGTCAAGCATTAATATTGAAGGACAACATTAATGCATAGAGACTAGCATGTAGGTCAATTGATTACTTGAGCTCACAAGTCATGGATATGTGATATCAAGTTAACACATGGGTATACATTAGAGAATGTATACTGAATTGACCCGCCATGAAAAGTTTCATAGATTGTCATAAACTTTCTCATGTGACTATTAGTATGAATAGTTCTTAGACCTGAAGTCACTACGGTTCCCTACATAAGGAGTTGTGTACTTTGGTATTGTCAAACGTTACCCCGTAACAGGGTGGACTATAAAGACGATCACTGGGTATGTAATGAATTATGCGGAGGGATGTGAGTGATGTAGATGGGATCTATCCCTCCCATATGACGAGAGTAATATCTGTGGGCCCCTTGATCTAGTAGGACTACTAAAATGTATGGTCATGCTCAAATGAGCCAATATGAGATATTGAGCTCATTTGTTTGAGTGGTCTACTTGGGGATCAAGAAACACAAAGATTGATCGAGGATGACACAGTCTATGCCTCATTGGTCAATCTAGATATCAAGGATAGAAGGACAAGGTCATACATTATCCTAGTCATGGAGGTTAAGTCGGATCTCAACTTTCTTGTTACTTGGGTAGCAATGATGCATTGCTAGATGCCACTCATTGCTTATGTGTCTAAAGCGGTTTAGCACATTGCCAACGTTACGAGAACCTATTGGGTCACACACTAAGGACACGATGCTTCAGGAGACCGTTCGGGAGCTCGGGAGACCTGGTCGGGAGCTCGGGAGGCCTGGTCGAGAACTCATGAGATATTAATTCATTAAAGTGTTTAATGAATTAATAATAAATGAAAAGGAAAAAGTCTCTCTTCATTGAATGGAGAGAAGTTGAAGAGCCATATGAGAAGATGTGCTCTTTATTGGCTTTAATGAAGGGAAGCTAAAGGGACAAAACCTCTTCATATTCATGGGATGAGTATAAAAGAGGGTCTTGTCATTTGGATGAAAAAAAAAGTTTCTTCCCTTCCTCTCTTCCTCCTCTTTTCCCTCTTGGTCGAAACCCTTTCTTGGGGTTCTTGGTGCTTTTCTGAACTACTTCAAGTTGCTAGTACAACTAAGGTAGCTCTTCTCCGAAGTTGAGAGATCGTGTCCGTGTGGATACCCATAGAGGCACGGACGCTTCAACGTGCAAGAGATCCGGTGTACCTTGGACTAGCGGGATAAACGAAAGGGCACGCATCAAAGGTATATCTATCAGATAAGTAGCTGTAGATCGGCTTTGTACAAGTTTTCTTACGCATGGATCGCTTGAGGGATCTTATTTCCGCTGTATTTCTGTGTTTATGTCGCCGGGAGATCCCTACAGATGGTCTCCTCAAGACTTCCGTTAAGGAAAGCTGTCTTGACGTCCATCTGTCATACCTCATAATCTATATGAGCGGGGCAATAGATAAGAGAATCCGGATAGACTTAAGCATGGTTACCGGCGAAAATGTCTCCTCATAATCGATACCCTCTTTCTGAGTATACCCTTTCACAACAAGTCTAGCTTTGAAGGTCTCAACCTTCCCGTCTGATCATCTCTTTCTCTTATAGATCCACTTGCATTCAATGACTTTTACACCATTAGGTGGTTCTACTAGCTCCTGGATGTGATTAGAATCCATAGATTCTAACTCAAAATTCATTGTCCTTTGCCAAGAATCTGCATCTTTATCTTGGAGTGTCTCGTCATAGGTCCAGCGATCCGGTTCATGTTCACCAGGGACCAAGTCAAAAGATTCTCCCAAGAACATGAATCTTTCAAGTTGTCTAACAACCCTCCCACTGCGACGAGGTACCACCTGTATATCTTCTGTGACACGCGGTGCAGTGACTTGTGGTATATCCTCTTGTACAGTTGGTACTAAGGTTGGAACGTCCCCTCTTAATTCCTCAAGAATAAGTCTACTCATGGGCTTGTGGTTCATCACATAGTCTTCCTCTAAGAATCAGGCATTCGTGCTAACGATTACCTTCTGATCCTTAGGACTATAGAACAGACCACCCTTGGTCCCTTTAGGATAGCCTACGAACAAGTGCACTTCTATATGAGATTCCAACTTATCAATATCTCCCTTTAGCACATGTGCTGGACTACCCCAAATCCGAATATGTCCTAGACTAGGCTTTCGCCCAGTCCACAATTCTATGGGAGTAGAAGGGACTGATTTAGATGGTACCATGTTCAGAATATACGCTGTCGTTTCCAGAGCATATCCCCAGAACGAATCCAGCTACTCGGAGTAGCTCATCATCGATCTAACCATTTCCATAAGAGTCATATTCCTTTGCACTGCCACACCATTCTGTTGTGGCGTATCGGGTGCAGACAATTGGGATTGAATCTCAGCCTCTGATAAGTAAGTCCTAAATTCTCCTAAGAGGTACTCACTACCACAATCTGATCGTAGTGTCTTGATACTTTTACCTTGACATTTCTCCACATTAGCCTTAAATTCTTTGAACTTATCAAAGCATTCAGACTTGCGGCGCATCAAGTAAATGTATCCATACCTTAAATAATCGTCTATGAAAGAGACGAAGTTTTCAAAGCCACCTCTAGCCTGAATAGACATAGGACCGCACAAATCAGAATGAACCAATTCTAACATATCTTTGGCTTTATATCCCTTGGTCTTGAACAGCCTCTTAGTCATCTTACCATCCATGCAAGATTCACAGGTTGGGAAGTCTTCCACCACCACTGAACTCAAGGGCCTATCAGCTACTAACCTCTGAATCCTACTAAGGTTAATATGACCAAGCCTAAGATGCCAAAGATATGTCTGGTTCATTTTAGAAGGTTCCTTTCTCTTATTTTGGTTAGATGATGAGCTATTAGCTTCTATTTGCATCGTGGGAGCTTTTGGTTCCAGAGTATACAAATTGCCAACCATAGTGCCCGAACAGATAATCTCTCTATTTCTTTTTATAACAACTTTGCCATTAAAAGCAATATAATATCCATCCTTTATTAATCTAGAAACTGAAACAAAGTTCTTTCTAAAAGAAGATACATATACGCAATTTCTCAAAACCAAAATTTTATTCCTATCAAATGATAAATAAATGTCTCCCACTGTAATAGTCGCCACCTTTGTAGCATTGCCCATGTAGACGATGATTTCCCCATCATCTAGCCGTTGGGTTTCCTGGAACCCCTACAAAGAGTTGCAGACATGATCATTGGCTCCCGTATCTACACACCAGGTACCGATAGATAACACCGCTAAACATATTTCAACGACTAAACAAGAAGAAATACCTTTGTCTTGACGATGGGGACAGTTCGCCTTCCAGTGTCCAGTTTGCTTGCACGTGATGCACTTGCCTCTTGCTTCTTCACGCCAGTCTGAGGTGCCTGAAATCCTGCCGCCTTCTTGGACCCACCTTGTTTCTTCTTCTTCTTGCCTTTCGTCATAGAAGTAGAAACCCTCTGAGTAATCAAGACCTGAGAACTCTGACGAAAAAACCCCTCTGCCGCCTGGAGTTCTGCCAGCAGTTCTCCCAACGTATATATACGTTTGTTCATATTATAGTTGAGCCGAAACTGCTCAAAACTCCTAGGCAAAGACTGGAGAATGATATCGACCTGGGTTTCCCCGTCGATCTCTGCTCCAAGGACTTCAATCTCATTGAGATAAGACATCATCTTAAGGACATGATCCCTCATGGGTGTCCCTTCTGTTGGGACCGGGTGCATGTTGACATGGATGCGGGTTCGTAATTTTATAATTAATTACGTGCAGCGGAAGGTTTAGCATAAATAATTTCTCAAATTATTTAACCACACATCTAAGCATGCAACTTTATCTTGTGTAGACATGATCATATATTTAAAATTTTGCAGAAACGTAAACTAATTTACGTATTACCTCGTGTAACTCGAAGGAAGGGACGAGATCCAACTGTAAGCGTCCCTCGGAAGCTCCGCCTCTATTCGCGTCCACGCCGAGTATCTTCGGGATGACTTCGCAAAGCCACGAGTTTCGTGTTCTCGAGAACTACTAGATTCTCCGAGAACGCGACAAGAAAACCAAGAGAGAAGTAATTAATCACATCGGAAAAACTCACTACCAAGGTTGGCCGGAATCACAATTCCGGCGAGAAGGAGGAAGATGACTTGCGCCCAATCCCAAGGTGATAATGGCCGGAGAGGAAGATCATCTCAACGGAAGAACTTTGTCGCCTCAGTGCTTCTCCTTGTGCTCACGGCCAAGAGAAAGAAGGGAGGAGAGGAAGAGAGCCCAAGCAAGAATACTTCGATTAATTTCCAAGTCTTGCCTTGGGTCCTTTATATAGTGGTCTCTCAATCGCCAAGTCTCTTTTTTCTTATGGAATAAATTTTCTATGACTTATTCCATCATGCCAAGTTTTATCATTTTTTTAATTCATGATAAAAATCCGACCAAGTCTCCTTTTTTCTTATGGAATAAATTTTCTTATCATGATAAATCAATCCACGATTGATTTTATAAAATAAAATAAACCAATCCATAGTTCATTTTAATTTCCATGAAAATAAACCAAACCTTGGTTTATTATATAAAAATTTATATCATCCATAATTTTATAAAACAAACCACACAATTGGTTTATTTTATAAATTGAACTAAAAACTTGGTTCTCTCCCTTTGTTGTGGCCGGCCAAGCAAAGAGGATGGAGACCCTCTTTGGCCGGCCCATCCAAGCCACGCCCCAATGAATTAAACTCATTTAATTCATCTATTAAGTCTTCAAAAGACTTAGCCATTTTACGCTTCCGATGCGTCTCTGATAAATTCAGATTCGACTTATCGTTTGGCTCAACCAAACCTAATCTCTCTTGATTGGAAAATCCAATTTTCAACTCGTTTTAAATCCCTCGGATTACTCGTAGTGCGTGTGACTAAATAGGACTTTCGATTTATGTTGGTCGTCTATAATTAACTAATTATAGAACAATCATGAGTGGCACCTAGCAGTACATCATGATCCCAATTAATCGAAAGATCAACGGTTGACCTCAGAAACTATTCTGAAACCCTTCAACAGCTATAATGAATCGTGCCCCATTCCCTTCACCATCTTATACCCACTTGGTTCAGGACATGGTCTATGTGTGTCAGTCCCCACTAGGCTGACTACGTCACACCTAGCCCAAGTAACGTTTTCTCGTCCTACGGATTCTAATTACTCTCATGTATTTAAGAGATTCATACTCTAAACATGTCATGCTCTGGCCAGAGGCTTCGAGTAATAATCCGACGATAGGCCTTGGGTATACATCTCCTCGCAAGGAGTGGTAAATCCTTTGTAGGCTGTTCAAACATCTTCGGGCACTTCGGCTTATACCCAATCATCCTGGGTCCACACCTCCTTGGAGATGCTTGCTTAAGATGTCAAAGTATAAGTCTCCATGACCAAGATGACTTAAACACCGCAAGTCAAAGGAACATCGCACTTAAGCTGCAGTAAGAACTTCATTGACATATCTATATATAGACTACCATATGAAGTTTTACAGCCAGCTACTCCAATGAACTAGTTCCCTTAACTAGCATTCATGTTTATCTCCGGACATCTCAATGTCACCAGCCAGTGAGAATCAGCTGATTAGAGAATAACCCATGCTAGTCTCAACAGAATTGACAGTGTCCGTATTTATCAATTCATCGACTAGGGACAATTTCAATACTTCACAATTGCACATGTAGATATAATCACTAATTGTGAATTCATCATAAATTCTCTCATGCTGTGAATTGTATTGCGGACATTCAGTAAATGAGTTTAAGATCTCAATCAAATACATAAACATGTATACTCAAATAGTGAATATTCATTTATTAAAATAAATGATTACAATCATAAGGCGATTGCCTTAGGACACTTTTCTCATATCACTAACACCTTCGACCATGGTAGTCATCATCAAGTTCTTCATCGTAACCTGCCTAGCGGCCCGATTCTGGTGCCCGAAGATTTCCTTGAGGTTTAGCATCATATCATAAGCAGTGGGCATGACCTGATGCTGATGTTGCAATAGATTTGACATAGATGCCAAAATATAGCACCGTGTCATCTCATCTGTCTTGATCCACTTCTTATAATGCTCCTCCTCTCCTCTTCACCAGAATTCTCGCTAGGCTTTTCAGGACATTCCTCAAAGAGTACATATTTGTACTCTTCAGCAGTTAGGACAATGTCTAGGATTCTTTTCCAATCTATGTAATTGGGGCCAGTAAGTTTATTCTCCTTAATTATTGTAGCTAGTGGGTTAAAGGTCATTTTGAAAACTATCTAAGAATCACAACAATCACAACTTTATATTTCGAAAATAAATTGATTCCTCAAACAATAAATTTCGAAATCAACCAACACCTCAAAACACCGAGAATATCGTATGCCACGTTCATATGGACGTATACGAATTCTACATTTGTTAGAGGAGGTTTCACCTATTGATTTTATTATCTTGTCAACCTAACTTTTTGATAAATAAAATTAATAGTTGGTTCACTTCGGCCCTACAAATAATAGCAGTGACTCCGTTGGGGAGGATACTATTATTTGCATCTAAGTGTTTACCATTACATGATTCTAAGAAAATTACCTCGAATTATGTGTCTTCCGTTGGGGAAAATCACATGCTCCTAAATAATCTCTTATAATCATGTTGACCCAGTGATTCGCAGAACAAGCCCATCTGTTATGGAGGAAGGCACTCAGAGCTGACGCGCAGGCTTGTTCGCACCACTTGTCAAATTAGAAATGGAGGTCGCGGGACCATAGGGTCCCTCTCCCACTTAGTTATTTATAATGAGGAATTTTCATGTACACATACAACAAGCACATAACCAAAACAATAAACAAGAAAAATCATAGATTTTTTCAACTATCATAGCTTTGGTCTCCAATGCGCCTCCAGTAATGTCGCTTCCTCGTCTGCTCCTCCCTACACCATGCGTAAGCTACCATTGAAGGGATTTTCCGAGCCGAGATGACAAGCTACTTATTTATATCCATCGATCCTATACTCCACAAAGGAGTGTACATATAATCTAGATCGAAAGTAAATAAAAATCTCGGCTAAACATGTGCCGTATTTTATTAAAAAAATTAAATACCTATATAGCCTAGTCAACCCCGAGGATTCAAATAAATTACAACCATGCACAATCAATCACATACACATTATTTAAGTCATAATAGTTAAAATCTCGTGCCTGCAACAAAGAATTAGCCTACGCACATCCTACTATTATCCGACAAAAATAAAATACATGATAATGTGCAAAAAGTAATCGATCCTAGACACACAAAATCGGAAACCTCAACTCTGATACCATTTGTTGGCGTATGGCTTGGCGGTTTCCTAAGCGAATACCTGGTCGTCCATGAGAGACCTCTCCATGTTCACAGATTAAAAATTAATCCCAATGGAGACTTATCTCCCATATGACCGTCTCGTCATCGTATCAATTGATTCGAGTCACAACTTAGCCAAACTCAAAGTTCAAGCCTTGTAACTCGCCTAATCAATTGACCGCGGAAAAGACGACTAGCGGATCATTGGTTTTTGTGTTTATTATCAAGGTCCAAAATAATTAATTATCAAATTAATTAACAAATAATTAAACATATGATAATTAATCATACTCCACATAAAATGATAGAATTAAAGAAGGAGCCATGAGAGAAATATACCGCTAGTTACCTTACGATCTTCTATCATATGACCCTCTCCTCTTGGACATCGTGTGGGAAATGATCTACCAAGATCTGAATCACCAAGGGCTTCCAATTAACCGCTTCTTCACGCGCCAATCAAAACCCTAGAGCTAGGGTTCACTGCCAACCTCTTCCTCCTCCAATCCTTGTGCCGTCGGCCTTCCAAGGTCTCTCAACCTCGCCAATCACAAGGAATCTTCGAGGGGAAGCAAAGGAAGATAAAGAAGAAGGCGAAGAAGAAGACGACAATCCTCTTCCTCACAAAAACCTATCCGACCACCACTCTTCCTCTCCCAACCCGTCGCTGCCTCCTTTTGCACCGCCGACCAACCACCTCTCCTTCTTCTCCTCCTCTTGATCGAACCGGCCAAGAGAAGAGAAGAACACTCTTCTTCCTTGTGCCAACAACCAAGAGAAAAGAAGGAAGAATGAAGAAGAGAAGAGAATTCTCTCTTCTTTACTCGCCGGCTACCCTAGGAGAGAGAAGGTGTGGGAGAGATGAGAAAAGCCTATGTTTTTATGATCAATTGAATTAGCCTTAGTTTCATGATACCATGGGGTATTTATAGGGTTACAATAGGGACCATGAGGAGGAGTTGGGTCTTGGCCTGCTAATGGATCCAAACCCGATTCCATTAATGAATATCCATTCCATTAAAAGATCTCCATTGAACTACCTCACCAACCTCTATATTTTCATATGGACTCCACCTATTATGAGTACATTTTCTCCCCGTGTTTAAGATATCGAATACCCGTTGATTACTTTAAATTACTGACAATTTTAATTAATCAATCTCTAATTCCTTGACTAGTACCACTCATCCTTATCATCATGTTGGATCAAGTCCACCTGCAGAGTTTAACATGATGAACCTTATGAGCTTATCAAGGGGCATCATCATCCCGACTCACCAGGACACGGATTCCATCTATAATCAACTGCACACCATGTAAATAATTTTATTTCCCAACTTAACAGGCCTATCGATTTAGCAGAATAAATCTCGCCTATTGGTAAATCAAAGAAATAACTACTAAATACATGTGCCCATTATTATATCGGGATTCAGAGCATGTACTTCCATAATAAATCGAGGTCCGATCCAATTATAAAGTCAGTACAAATTGGATCACCTCTATGTTGGTCATGCTCAATGCACACAAAGTGCACTAGTGTAACTCTATGGTCAAGATAAACCACACCTAATTACACTACAATCATCTTGATGGTTTGTCCAACTTCATCTCGGTTGTGAGCCTCTTCTTATACTCTGCAAGGGACTGATAACATGATCTTCTATGTGTCACCACACACCATATTATCTACAATGCAAAGCATCAGACAGTTTTGCACATACTAATATAAACATGCAACAGTGTTGTTGTGATTTTCATTCAAAATGTAGATGCTTATAGAAAAAGACAAGTCATTTTTGTCCCTATCCGATTGGAAGTCTGAATCCGTATAACCCATAGGGATTAATTGGTCTGCCCGGTAAACCAGCATATAATCCCTAGTCCTTCTCAGGTATTTCAGTATATGCTTTACCGCAGTCTAATGTCCCTGTCCAGGGTTACACTGATATGTGCTAACAATGCCCACGGCAAAGCAGATATCCGGTCTCGTACACAGCATAGCATACATGAGGCTTCCTACAGCTGATGCATAAGGAACAACCTTCATCTCCTCTATCTCCTTTAATGTTTTAGGACACATCTGTTGGTGCAGAATGCACCCAAGTCAAACTTGTGTTTTGATAATGGCAACAGAGGTCAAAAGTTAAGTCTTACTTGTTTTCTAACAAGTTACTTTAGTGTGCAGGAAAAGTCCTAGCGAAGGACTGCTAGGCACTGGCGAAGGAATGCCAGGGTAAAAAGCCCTAGCGAAGGACTGCTAGGCATTGGCGAAGGAACACCAGAGTCAAAAGCCCTAGCGAAGGACTGCTAGGCGCCAGGCGAAGGACAGCCTGGGACTGAAGCCCTAGCGAAGGAATGCTAGGCACCGGGCGAAGGGCAGCTCGGCATCCAAGACCTGACAAAGGACCGTCAGGCAAAAGTCCAACCAGAGGAACGGTTGGCATCAGGTAAATTCTCCCGAGAGGAGTAGGTGAGGACGCGTTCCCCGTCGAGGGAACAGTAGGCGTCGGTTCGACCTAGGGTTCCATTTTGGAGGACCAAAGTCAGAACCAAGACAGCTAAGGCT
This sequence comes from Boesenbergia rotunda, assembly GCA_024364735.1. Taxonomy (NCBI): domain Eukaryota; kingdom Viridiplantae; phylum Streptophyta; class Magnoliopsida; order Zingiberales; family Zingiberaceae; genus Boesenbergia; species Boesenbergia rotunda. The sequence goes on from JAGFNQ010001663.1 coordinate 177,990, forward strand.
GTATAAACTAACCACTTAATGTCTTGTTGTGTTTTGGACTAACCCTGGATGCAGGACCGAAGGAACGAGTGTCTGCAGCTCAGAGAGCCTCAAAAGAGTGAGGCAACAGCTGACCAGGGCGCCCGGAGTGTCCCGGGCGCCCCCAAGGTGAACACAAAACACACAAGTAAAAAGCAGCTTCAAACAATACAACTCCCGGGTGCCCCCTGCGCTCCGGGTGCCCCCAAGGTGCATACAAAACAAGGCAAGTAAAAAAAAAAAGGCTTCGAACAGCTGCTGGGCGGGGCGCCCCCGTACTCCCGGGCGCCCCCGCTGCTCCCGGACGCCCCCAGCGTCCCGGGCGCCCCCATGTGCAAGTCTACGAACCAGAAGCTAGCGAAGCGAAGGGTAAAACTTTGACCTGGTCAAGCGGGCGCCCCGAGCGTTCCGGGCGCCCCGGTCAAACCTGATCCCGAAGGTAAAGGGATCAGACGCTGACCGAGAAATTGACGGATCAACTGCCACGTGGGGGGGCGCCCCCAGGCCCTAGATAAACGACCCTCGACCCCAAGCTTTGAACATCAATTCACTCAACGTCTCAAAGCTCTTCTGCTCTCGCGCCTTGCTCCGGAAACCTTCCAACTCGAGCCAACGACGTCCCGATGTTCCGAAAAAGTTGATCTACTCCGGACGTCGGTAAAGAAGAGCATTTTTTTATTATTATTTACTGCACTTATTTTGTAATCAAATTTTGTAAACTGTTTGCGCCGTATATAGAATTGCCCAAAGTAAACGGTCAACGACCGTGGGCCTTGGAGTAGGAGTCGACACAGGCTCCGAACCAAGTAAAATCGACTGTGTCTTTGTGTTGTGATTTTTAATTTCCGCTGCGTACTTGCTCTAAAATTTCCGAAAAACGATTTCCGATATTCACCCCCCCCCCTCTATCGGTTTTCTCGATCCAACAAGTGGTATCAGAGCGGGGAAGTTCAAACTTGGTGCAACCACCAGTTTGAAAATTTTTTTGGATTTTTATTTCTTTTTCTCATTCGATTTTTTTTTAACAAAAAAAAATATTTTTTAATATTTTATTATCCTTATCCCGCACTACTAATCCAAGACCAAGTCTTGGGATATTTTTTTGTTAGTTTTCTTTTACAGATCAAATGGTCATATAAGAGGGATTCAGCACCGCCAGACCTCCACTTTTCAGTGGAGAAGACTTTTCTTACTGGAAAAGTCGAATGGAGGTCCACCTGAAAACTCAGGTGGACATGTGGATCATCATCCAGTCCGGACTGGAGATACCCAAAAATGTTGATGGACTTCCTCAAAGCTACACAGAGTGGGACACCGCTCTGAAACGAAAAATCGAAGTCGACGCTAAAGCGACTCAGACTCTTCAATACGGATTGACGAAAGAGGAGCTGAACCGCGTGGGCCCCTTCAACAGTGCCAAGGAGCTGTGGGCAAAATTGATCGAGCTGCACGAAGGGACATCAGATACTCGAATCAGTAAGAGGGATCTGCTCCTGAACAAACTCTATACCATCAAGATGGCCGACAACGAAACAGCAGCCCAGCTCCATGCACGAATCCAAGAGTTGATGAACGGTCTTCACACTATAGGTCACAAGGTTGAAAACCGTGACTTAATAAGGTTTGCCTTAAACGCTTTCCCTAGAAACACCTTGTGGGCATCTATGGTAGATGCATACAAGGTCTCAAGGGATCTTTCAAAAATAAAATTAGACGAATTGTTTTCCGAACTAGAACTGCACGAACAAACTAACACCAATATGGTCGAGAAAGGTATTGCTTTCGTTGCAGGTAAAACTGGAAGGACAACAAAGAAGAAGCCTGAACCTGAACCCGAGTATAACTCAGACTCAGACTCAGAAGACGAAGAAGGAGATCAAACTAAGCTGGTCCGACTAGCCCGAAGCTACTACAAGGAGCTGAAGAACCGAACCAACAAACGGAAAATCAGCCGAAGAAAGGACGAACCAGCTGAACCCGCGAATGATAAAAACAAGCCCAACGTAACCTGCTACGAGTGCAAGAAGAAGGGCCACTACAAGACAGAATGTCCAAACTTAAAGGAAATCAAAAAGACAAGAAGAAAGAAAGCGCACCAAGCAACCTGGGACGAATCTTCCTCAGAAGAAGAAGAAGAAGCACCCCAATCAAACCTACTAGCTCTGACCGCCTCAGAAAAAGTCGAGACTGAGTCAGAATCAGAACAGGACGACGGCGAGCTGACCTTTACAGAAGATGGCGAAATTAAGGTAACTGGTTTCAATAGATGTCAGTTAAGTGAACTAATTTCATTTCTTTCTCGAGATTTGGCAAAAACCAAACTCCGAGTCGAATCCCTCTGACAGGAAGTAAAACTCCTGAAAGAGGGAGCTGACTCTAAACCCTTAACCGAGAAGGTTCAGGAAGGAACTCTTACTCAAGTTGAAAAACTTGAAAAGGAGAACTCCTCCCTGAAAACTCAGGTTAAGGATCTTAGATCAGCTTTAGAACGATTTACATCTGGTTCCAAGGGTCTTGACATGATCCTTGGAAAACAGAATCAGTTCTAAATCGATCCGGACTTGGCTATAGAACCAAATCCCGACAAAGATCTTACTGAATCAGTCCAGAGGTAAAATTCAGGCATGGGTACCTAAACTATACCTGAACAAACCAACTGGATCAAATCAGTATTGGATCCCCAAGGACAAGATTCACATCTTGCCTAACCATCACCGTGGCTTTAGTCCAGGGGGAGCCAAACTGAAAACAATATTCATTATTAGATAAGAATTTAATTCGTGATTGCAATTGCTTGATTGATTGTTTATTTAAAATTCCTGCAATTTACCATGCTTAGATTTAGGAATGGTTAGTATAAGGACTGAACAAACTTAACTGAAACTTGACAACATAGTATTGGGTGGAGGTGAGATGATAGTACGTTAGGGAAGCCAATTTAGCGGAACTAGCCGAAGCTACCGATCCAAGACCCAAACTAGTTAGACCAGAAATTTTTCAAAGAATAATTTTGAAAATGAAATTTCATTAAAAGGCTTTGTCAAGGAAAGGGTGGATGATCCCATAAGGCTACGACCAAAGAAGGCCTAGTGCCTCGCCAAGACCTGGAAGCCAATTTTTGAAATTCAAATTCAAATTATTTTTTGTCAAAATCGAATCTAACACAAAACTTCAGTTATTTGTAGATTTAAATATCTTTTCAAAATTAATTAAGTTTTCAAAAATTTAATTGTTTTCAAAATAAATTTAACTAGTTTTCAAAATTAATTTAAGATAAATAATAATTTTTCAAAATAATTTTACTTATCAAAACCTGTCTCACAAAACCTATAAGGCTAACGTGATTGAAAACCCTAGACTGGGTGAGACAGTAGGATTAAGACTCAATTGGAAATTCTTTTGATGCCTATAGTATGAGATAATCTTGTATTTAAGATCATAGTCAAACCATGGTCAACATAGTCAAACCATGGTCAACATAGTCAAACCATGGTCAAAGCAGTCAAACCACAGTCAAAACAGTCAAATCAATTCCAACCATGGTCAAACCGATTAAACCATGGTCAAAAGATGACAAGACAAAATTTTGTCTTTACCTATATTATTCCGGGCGCCCGGAACCACACGGGCGCCCCCACCCATACCTTTTCTTGATAAAAGCCAACTCTGACCTTTAGTCAGGGTGCCCGAAACAATGCGGGCGCCCCCATCACTCTCAATGCAGCAAAAGCTGCAAAGTAGCCTGTATGAGGGCGCCCGGGCTGTCCCGGGCGCCCCAACCAGCCAAAAGTCACTGCCTTTGGCAACAGCGCTGACCGGGGCGCCCGGAAGCTCCCGGGCGCCCCCCATTGACTTGCCTATATAAGGCACCCGAATTCCCCCTCTCTTCCCACACCAAAATCAACCTCCTTCTTCACTTCTTTCTATCCAAGGAGTTCTTGCAAGTCCTCATCCTCAACAATGCCTCCCCAAGCTGCCCGGTATAATTTTATTTTTTATTATTGCATTTAAATTTATTTTTTAATGTGATATCCTCATGCTTCTTTTAATTTCCTTAACTTAGAAGACGTCGACCAAACCCGGCCAACCCCGATGCCGAACCATGTCCTGACCCTAGATTCCCTACCCTTGAATTATGTAATAAATTTGCTCAAACCATTTACAAGCCTATTAAAACAAGCTATCTCAATAGACATTTCTTTACCCAATCATGCCCCGCAGCCATGAATATCATCAACTTCTATCAATTAGATAATCTTGTCTTCTGCACTCATAACATTAATGAATCCTTATGTGCAGAATTTTACAACAACATAATTCGACAAGATAATCTTATGTTTTACACTACTGTCCAAGGGATACCTCTGTCTATAACCCCTACTTTGTTGAATCGATTCCTTGGACTGCGACCCTCTCAGTCCACATTTTGCTACTATCCACCTAGGACCCCTCCATTTGATCCTCCCTACTCTCACATTACCTTAGATACCATCCACTCCTATTTTTATAGGGAAGGACTACCCGCAAATAGACGATTCCAAGCTGTTGAACTTCAGGCACAGGACTAAGCCTTGTACAGAGTCCTGGTCCGCTGTATCTTACCACTCTCTACTAGAGATCTCGGGACCATTCGACCCTTTTATGCATTCCTTCTGTATGCCCTAGTCCATCACCTTGATATAGACATTGGCCTACACATGTTTCATACTATTCTACATGCGTCCAATGTCAACACCCAAGGACGAGTACGCACTCCATACTGTCACATCATCACTTCTCTCCTTCATCACCACGGTCGTGACATAACCGTGGGTGAAATAACCGCTATGACCGACTTTGACGAAATAGGATTTAGGAACTTCTCATTAGCGGGTCTAGAGGTATCGGCCACCAGGGTTCTGAGTTGGAGACGACAGCAGGCCGGGGCTCCGATCGGTTCACACGAGGAGGTTGAGGTCGACGTTGGGGATCTGGCAGCAGCAGCCCGGGCACACATCGACGAGCCCGCTCCACCGACACTCTACCAGAGAGTGACACATTTAGAGACACAGGTTCAGAGTCTCCGAGAGGAGGTTGAATCCTATCATATAGAGCAGATGGACGCTCGTCGAGCCGATCGAGAAGTGGCTGATGCACGATTCATTGAAATGATGACACGATTCGATTCATGGCAGCCTAGCCCATCTGATCATCCCTGTCCCTCGTCCTAGATTTGATTAGTATTGTACTAGTACCTATTTGACTGCCCCTACTCAGTAGAGTTGACTTGTGTTTAACTGTATGACTGTGTTGAACCTTGAGTACCTGCTTTATTCTATGTTGACTAGCTTATGATTACTGGTTTCTTGTCAATTCGGCAGTTAGGATTGTGCTCTGTAGAATAGATTAACTTTATTTTTTTTACTGCTCTATTTGATTTAAAAATTTGTTTCTAAAAATAGAATTTGAAAAATTGTTTTACTTAATTTCAAAATCAGTTTTCATTTTCGACTTAGTTTTATTTTTATTTCAAAACTACCCCCTTTCAAAACTAGGGCTTTTTCGAAAATGAACTTAGCCTAGGCCCTAACCCTAGAACTGCATGCACCTATAGACTTAGAAGCCAGCATCTCACATGTAGCGACCCGCCTTCTTACTACCTTAGACGGATCGTTACTTTCCTCTACTTCTCAACTCTTATACATGACTAAAAGTAAAATGCGAAAATCTTTTTTTTTTCTTTTAAATTCTTCTAACAATTATATTCTAACTTAAGTAGTCATGCATGCTACCATATCACACTTTCCTTCTCAAAACTCGTAGATGATACTTATTGAAACAAGCCTCACCCAACTCAAACTGCCCGTACCAGTCGACTGGTGACGTGGCAGTCGACTGGTACGCCTGTAATCAGAATTACAGGTTTCGGCTCTTGCTTCTTAAGCCCACCATTCATTCAGTTTCGAGCCATATCAAACTATGACACCACTTCTATACTCTATGTCAGTTTCCTAAACAATTTAGCCCATCAAACGAACCCATAACTTGAATTTAGGACTTTTATGGAAGAAAATAAACTAAACAAGTTTATATGAACTTAAACAATAGAGTTTGTATCAATCTTGACTCCTATGCATTCATAACACCAAATACATGTTCTACGACCTTGCTAAAGCATTATGAAATGTGATTGCAACTTTTCTAAACATTTTTAAGCAATAAAAACTTGATTCAAAGGGAAATTGATACTATCTTGGCACAAACACCTTTTTCTCTAACAAAGTATCAATATCTCTAACTACTTACACTTCTACTCATCCAATGCAATCATAAGGATATGTATGCTAAATGAAATGACATGGAATCTTTACTCTAAGAAATTGAGCATGTAAAACTATCCAAAACTCAAATACTCTATAATCTCCATAAGCAAGAACTTGCAATTTGAATAAACTTAAACATTGCAATTCAAATAACTAAATTGTCTCGTCTCAAAGATCTCTCCATAATCAGCCACCACACACACTCTACTCAGCACCGCCTCGTCGTCTTTCTTCAGAATTGCTTGCCTTTACCTTTATCTGCAATAAGAGGAAATGCATCTATAAGCATAAAGCTTAGTAAGTACTATCTAGCTCACAAAAACTCGGAATGTGCAAACATGCTTCTAGAACAATATGAAAATCATATGAGATACTAATATGCTTGAAAGAAAACTAAGAACATGTATAACTCAAAACATGCATACTCAAGCAATAATAAATCTCCATTTACTTTTCTTGGCTCAACTTGAAACTTTAGCTATTCTTTAACTTTTGAAAACTTTCTGAAACTTTAGAAAACTTTGCTAAAGCATATACTTAAAAATAATAATCACTTGGATCCACTGAAGACGTAAGTACCATCTGATATGCGCGTTCCCTAAAAGGTTGGGGTAGCGAGCCACCAATCCTAATAGAGCAGACCTTGGTCTACCAGGGCCAAGACCTTGGAATTGGACACCTGGATTTCTTTAACGACGCCCTTGGACGCCGGGTACTGGCCTTATAAAATAAAATTGCTTTTCTTACTTTTCTTTCTTATCTGTAAATGCCTTGGCATTTTCTGGAGCACCTTGCGTGCTAAAATCCCTAAGTCTTGACTTTTGGGGATTTCTTAAGGCCTTGGCCTTTTCTTTTCTTATCTTTATCTTCTCTTTTCTTTTCTCATAGCTTTCTTAGACCCTAAACTCATATAGGGTACATGAATAAACTTATACATAAGCATACAACAATTAATGAACTAAGATAACATGCAAAAACTTAAACAAAAAGGAAATAGCTCTTTTTAAAACTTTTAAAGGAAATTCTCGCGGAAAAACCGCCTCTTACTGCAGGTGAGCAGTACTTACATTGATATCTTGGACTTACAACCAAGATTGACGTCTAGGACTCGGGAGAAACTTGAGATCTCGGAGAATTCTTCGCGCCTACGTGTTCCTCTCGTCGCGGGGATCCCGAATATAGAATTATCTCTTGGAGAAGAGTCTTGGTCGGCCCTCCTTGGCCTTGATGGTGGTCGGCGTCGCCCAAGAGGAGAGGTGGTCGGCGTGAGGGTTTGGAGAGGAGAGAAATAAAATTTCTCTCTTTAACTATCTATTTATACTTAAGGCAGATTAAACTAACAATTCCTTAAATAACCTTCTCTCCGTCCCTTGTTGTGCTTGATACCCCTAGCCCAGCTGGTCGCGCGCTCCCTTGGTCTCGTGGTGGTCGCGGGTTCGAGCGCCCGCTGCCCTTAAGTGATTTTTCCTTTTTTTGGCTTTCTTTTTCCTTTTTCTTTTCCTTTTTCCATAAATACCAAACGGACTCGGAAAATTCCATAAAAATACTCTAAAAATTCCTAAAAATATCTAGAATATTTCTAAATCATTTCTAAATAACTCTAAGGACTTTAAGAACTAAAAATGGAAATTTTGGGGCGTTACATCACAAGCACCTTAGGGTACTTTTGATTGATAACCTAGAAAGGGTTGAGATGCTTAGGTCTTTGCCTTAATTCAAGATGCTTTAAGTCAATGCATCTGCAGCAATTAGGGCACTAAATACAACTTACACAGCAATCAAGTTGAGTGTCAAGTTTAGAAAATCTAACTTGATCAGAAACACTTAACTTGACTAACCCTAGCAAAAACTACTGTTTCTAACAGTTAGTAAGTAGCTAATTGGGTTAGACAGGTCCCTACAGAGAAAATTGACTGATTTAGTTTAAGTCAAATTATGAATTGGTTCAGTACAGCAAAATCTTACTTATTTCCTTTATGCAATCTTATTTCTGCTATATTTATCTGTTTTGATATATGGCAAAGGGGGAAAGATAGGAAAGGAGAGAGTAAAATTAATTTTCTTTATTCAAAAAAAAGTTTTCAAAAATTTTCTTATCCATTATTCAAAAAAAAGTTTTCAAAAATTTTCTTATCCATTATTCAAAAAAATTTTCAAAAATTTCCTTATCCTTTATTCAAAAAAGTTTTCAAAAATTTTCTTATCCTTTATTCAAAAAAGTTTTCAAAAATTTTCTTATCCTTTATTCAAGAAGTTGTCAAAATTTTTCTTATCCTTTATTCAAAAAATTTTCAAAAATACTTAAGCTTTTCAAATTTGACTAAAGTACTTAAGCTCTTAAAGCTTTCAAAATTTTTACTTAAGCTTTCAAAATTTTGCTAAGTACTCAAGCCCTTCAAAATTTTCTTACTTAAGCTTGTCAAAATTTTTTTTAACTTCTATAAGTACTTTAAGCTTAAGTTTTTCAAAACTGTATAAGTACAATGTTACTAAGTACTTAGGCTTTTCAAATTTATTAAGTACTTAAAGTTTTCCAAATGTACATTATTTATTAAGTACTTAAGTTTTCCAAATGTACTAAAGTGATTCAAAGTTTACTAAGTACTTAAGCTAACACTTTCAAAACTTTTGAGTACCTTAAAACTTAAAGCTTCAAACTTTTTAAGTACTCTAAAGTCATGCTTCAAAAACTCTCCTATGTAATTTTAACTTAAGTTATTTAAAGATTTCTAAGTACCTAAAACTTAAGTTTTCAAAGTACAAGTAAAGTTTTTTTGACCCCACGAATTTTTGAAAAATCTAGGGGAGATTCCTTCCAGGGGGAGGGAATAAAATTTAACCTTTTCATGCTTGCTTAAACTTAACTTTTTGAACTAGGGTTGCCATAAATCAAAAAGGGAGAGATTGTTGGTGCAGAATGCACCCAAGTCAAACCTGTGTTTTGATAATGGCAACAGAGGTCAAAAGTTAAGTCTTACTTGTTTTCTAACAAGTTACTTTAGTGTGCAGGAAAAGTCCTAGCGAAGGACTGCTAGGCACTGGCGAAGGAATGCCAGGGTAAAAAGCCCTAGCGAAGGACTGCTAGGCATTGGCGAAGGAACGCCAGAGTCAAAAGCCCTAGCGAAGGACTGCTAGGCGCCAGGCGAAGGACAGCCTGGGACTGAAGCCCTAGCGAAGGAATGCTAGGCACCGGGCGAAGGGCAGCTCGGCATCCAAGACCTGACAAAGGACCGTCAGGAAAAAGTCCAACCAGAGGAACGGTTGGCATCAGGTTAATTCTCCCGAGAGGAGTAGGTGAGGACGCGTTCCCCGTCGAGGGAACAGTAGGCGTCGGTTCGACCTAGGGTTCCATTTTGGAGGCCCAAAGTCAGAACCAAGACAGCTAAGGCTGTATAAACTAACCACTTAATGTCTTGTTGTGTTTTGGACTAACCCTGGATGCAGGACCGAAGGAACGAGTGTCTGCAGCTCAGAGAGCCTCAAAAGAGTGAGGCAACAGCTGACCAGGGCGCCCGGAGTGTCCCGGGCACCCCCAAGGTGAACACAAAACACACAAGTAAAAAGCAGCTTCAAACAGTACAACTCCCGGGCGCCCCCTACGCTCCGGGCGCCCCCTGCGCTCCGGGCGCCCCCAAGGTGCATACAAAACAAGGCAAGTAAAAAAAAAAGGCTTCGAACAGTTGCTGGGCGGGGTGCCCCCGCTGCTCCCGGGCGCCCTCAGCGTCCCGGGCGCCCTCAGCGTCCCGGGCGCCCCCATGTGCAAGTCTACGAACCAGAAGCTAGCGAAGCGAAGGGTAAAACTTTGACCTGGTCAAGCGGGCGCCCCGAGCGTTTCGGGCGCCCCGGTCAAACCTGATCCCGAAGGTAAAGGGATCAGACGCTGACCGAGAAATTGACGGATCAACTGCCACGTGGGGGGGCGCCCCCGACGTCCCGGGCGCCCCCAGGCCCTATATAAACTGCCCTCGACCCCAAGCTTCGAACATCAATTCACTCAACGTCTCAAAGCTCTTCTGCTCTCGCGCCTTGCTCCGGAAATCTTCCAACTCGAGCCAACGACGTCCCGCTGCTCCGAAAAAGTCGATCTACTCCGGACGTCGGTAAAGAAGAGCATTTTTTTATTATTATTTACTACACTTATTTTGTAATCAAAATTTGTAAACTGTTTGCGCCGTATATAGAATTGCCCAAAGTAAACGGTCAATGACCGTGGGCCTTGGAGTAGGAGTCGACACAGGCTCCGAACCAAGTAAAATCGACTGTGTCTCTGTGTTGTGATTTTTAATTTCCGCTGCGTACTTGCTCTAAAATTTCCGAAAAACGATTTCTGATATTCACCCCCCCCCCTCTATCAGTTTTCTCGATCCAACAACATCTCCTTAGATAGAGGAACTCCATGCCTGAAAGGTAGAAAACCTTTCTTGGAGTTTTCCATGCTAAAATGAGCCAAGACAGTGTCTATGTATGAAGCTTGGGATAAGCACAACATCCTTTTCTGACGATCCCTTATAACCTTGATCCCAAGGATGTGCCCTGCTTCTCCCAAGTCCTTCATATCGAACTGTCTAGACAATCATACCCTTACGTCTGACAACACTTTGACATTGTTGGCAATGAGCAAAATGTCATCTACCTATAGTACAAGAAAAACCACTACGTTTCCGTCACATCTCTTATATACACATGACTCATCCGGACATTGAATAAATCCATATGACTGGATTACCTCATCAAAGCGGATGTTCCAAGATCGCGAAGGTTGCTTCAATCCATAAATGGAACGATTATGCTTGCACACCAGATGCTCTTTGCCCTTCGCAATGAATCCCTTTGGTTGCTTCATGGGCTTGTGGTTCATCACATAGTCTTCCTCTAAGAATTTGGCATTCGTGCTAATGATTACCTTCTGATCCTTAGGACTATAGAACATACCACTCTTCGTCCCTTTAGGATAGCCTACGAACAAGCGTACTTCTATACGAGATTCCAACTTATCGGTATCTTCCTTTAGCACATGTGCTGGACTACCCCAAATCCGAATATGTCCTAGACTAGGCTTTCGCCCAGTCCACAATTCTATGGGAGTAGAAGGGACAGATTTAGATGGTACCATGTTCAAAATATATGCTGCCGTTTCCAGAGCATATCTCCAGAACGAATCCGTCAGCTCGAAGTAGCTCATTATCGATCTAACCATTTCCAAAAGGCATGACGTTATAACAATATGTGCCTTCGGTCGTCACAAAAATGACTTTCTCTTGGTCCTCGGGAGCAAGCAGGACTTGGTGGTAGCCTTAGTAGGCATCCAACATTGAGATAAACTCTCAACCGGCTGTAGAGTCCACTAACCGGTCTATTCGAGGCAGGGGATAACAGTCTTTGGGGCAGGCTTTATTCATGTCACGAAAGTCGATGCAGAGCAGCCATTTACCCCTAGGCATAGGGACGAGGACTACATTAGCCAGCCAGGTCGGGAATTAAACTTCTCTGATGTGTCTGGCTTTTAACAACTTCTGAACCTCGCCTCGGATAGTCTTATCTTGCTCGGGTGCGAAGTGCCTCCGTTGCTGCTTCACAGGTCGGGCTTCCGGGGTAACATGCAGATGATGCATGACTAACGCCGGTGGAACCCCTTTGATTTCTTTGGTGGCCCAGGCGAAGACATCTTTGTGGTTCTGCAGGCAATCTACAAGACAACTCCTTAATTCCGTCGCATGGTCGAGGGCGATCCGCATAACTCCCCCTCTATGTTGAGAGTGAATATGCACTTCCTCGCTCTCGACCTCCCTCCGTTCTTCCTTGGGTCCTTTATCTCGCGGGTCGGCAAGACCCACTTGCAAGACTTTGCGAAATTCCGGTAAGGCCTTGTAAGTGGGATCTAGGTTGATCGCGAGGGCCTCCCTTTGATCCAAGGCTCCTCATGGTGAATTGAGGGGTTCCACTGGTGCATGCAGGAGCATTTCTTCGATGGTGGTAGCTCTTCAGCGATCAAGTTCCTCCTTCATCGGGGTCATGGGTGTTGAGGCAATCGACCCTTTAAATGATTGGAAGATCATGGTTTTGATGTGTGGGCGAATAGGTATAAAGTTAGAGTGTTATGTTGTATTTGATTTGTGTGATTGAGTTTGCAGGACTTGGAGAATCACACTTGGTGGACCTATCCGAGAGACGAGAGCCGAGGGAGGAGAGCTCCAAGGGCAAGCCGGGAAGTGGACTTCAAAGGGCACACGTGAAGGGTGGCATGGAGGCAAGCCAAGGGAAGGCTTGTGTGCGCATCCGAGGGACGATAGCCAGAGGAAGAGGACTTCAAGAGGTGAGCCAAGGGAGCATACCTGAAGGCACACGCGAAGGAGAAGGTTTGGAGTGGCTGGAGCTGAGCTGGGAGGCAGGGCAGTCGACTGCCAAAACCCACAGAGAGTTCGCAGTCTCGGATCAGTTGACTGGCCTTGGGGCAGTCGACTGGTATACCCCAAAACTAGCCGTTGGCTAGCTGTTTGCTAGCCGTTGGCCGGCATTTAATGCCGGGCCAGTCGACTGCCCTCGGGGCAGTCGACTGGTGCGAGTCTGGACAGACTGCGAATCTGTCCTTTTCACCTATAAAAGGAGGCCTCGTTACAGGTGTCTGTACAGTTCCGTACAGTAACGAAGTGCTGCCCAATTGTAGAGTGATCTTTTGCTTCCTCCACCATAATTCTACATCTGTAAAGAGGAAGCTATTGCTGTAAAGGTTTCTCCACCTCAAGGAGACTTTTCGATAGTGAAAAGTGGTGCTCGCGGCGTGGATCCTTGGATTAGTCACCCATCTGGGTGGATACCAAGTAAAAGAATTCTTGTTAGCATTGTTATTTCCTTTACATATTATTTCCGCTGCGCTAACATCTGTGTAGAGATCAAAACGATCCGCGAAAGTGCATTCACTCCCCCCTCTGCACGCCCACATCGATCTTTCAGTTGGTATTAGAGCGGGTGCATTTTGGAAGATCTAACAATCAACCAGAACATTTGTAATGGCGTTTCAAGAGGGATACTCCACCGCACGACCACCATTCTTCGACGGCAACGACTTCGCGTATTGGAAAGGTAGAATGCAGTACTATCTTATGAATGACATAGAAACTTGGATAAGTGTTGCAGATGGCTTCGAGGCGCCCGTCGATAAAAGAGGAAATCCTACCCCTATGAGAACATGGTCTAAAGAAGTGATGAAAAGGGCGCAGTCAAATGCCAAGGCCACCACTACACTACAGTGCGGGCTCTCGAAGGAGCAACTGAACAAGGTGGGGTCATTCAAGAGCGCCAAAGAGCTATGGGACAAGTTGGTAGAACTGAACGAGGGGTCAAACGAGTCCAGAAGAGCCAAGAAGGACTTGTTGGTGGCCCAACTGCAATCCCTCTCCATGAAGAGCAACGAGACCGTCAGTCAGCTGCATGAAAGGGTAAAGGAAGTGATCAACGAGCTCCATGTGATTGGAGAGAAAATCAAAAATCGGGATATCGTCAGGTATGTCTTACAAGCCTTCCCGAGAACAACCCTGTGGGCATCCATGGTTGATGCTTACAAGGTATCGAGGGACTTATCTTTAGTTAAATTAGACGATCTATTTTGTGAATTTGAACTGCACGAGCAAGCTAACATTTCGGCAAAAGAGAAAGGTATTACTTTTGTTGCAGAAAAGGAGAAGAAGAGGAGAAAGGAAAAGAAGAAGGTGATCTACTCATCATCCTCGGACTCAGAGGAGTCAAGTGCCTCCATGGACAGTGACCAAGAGGCCTTTATGGTAAGGAAATTTCGTAAAACATTCAAAATTTTTTCTAACAAATCATATGCTAAGAAAGGGGCCAAAGGTAAAGGTAAGGCCAAGGAGATAATCTGCTACAACTGTCACCAAGAGGGACGTATGAAGAACGAGTGTCCACAGTTGAAGAAGAGCGAGGACAAGAAGGAAGAGAAGAAAAAGAGTGACAAGAAGAGATCAAAGGGGAAGGAGAAGAGTGCCACAAACCTCAAGGCGACTTGGGACGATCCCTCATCCTCAGAGGAAGAAGAAGAGCAAGTCTCCCACTTCGCTCTTATGGCACAAGATGATTCAGACTCTTCAGACGATGAACGAAGCTCAAGCAGTGAAGATGAGAGCTCCTCCACCTCATCATCATCAGAGTCAGAAGCTTCGGTAAGTGAGGTATACCACTTACCCTCTTCTACCTTAGTGAAAATCATTTCTAGCACGAACATGGATTTAGCTAAGGCTAAAAGTAGAATTAAGGACCTTAAGGAAGAAATTGTCATGCTTAGAGTAGAAGCTATTAAACTTAAAGATTTGCATGCTAGCTCTACCTCTTCACATGTTTCACATATTGAAAATGAAAATAAGGAGTTAAGGCAACAAGTAGATAACCTCACAAAGGCCCTAAGGAAATTCCAAGTAGGATCTAGTAACCTAGACATGATCATAAACAGTCAAAAGGCTGTATATAACAAGGCCGGACTGGGTTATAGGCCTAAAACTAAGGAAGTAGCATTCGTCTCACTTACCGGTAGGATTGGTGCATCTAGGAGACTAGGGGCTAGGGGAACCACAAAGAAAGCATGGGTACCTAAGAAATTTTTAAATGATGCTTCTGGATCAAAAATATGGGTACCAAAAGAGTGTGTTTTTCGTGTTTAGGTAAAAGTGAAGGAGACCCCAACCTTGTGGATAGTAGATAGTGGATGCTCAAGACACATGACCGGAGATGTGAGCAAGTTCACCACTATTAGCTACTTAAGAGAAGGGACGGTCTCCTTTGGGAACAGTGGAAAGTTAAGGATCATTGGTAGGGGCACAATTGAGGTATCTCCCACTATTTCAATTCATAAGGTACTTTTAATTAAGGATACGAAGTTTAATTTATTAAGTGTAGTCAATTATGTGATGCGGGTTTAGAGTAGAATTTCATGCTAAGAAATGTGTAATAAGGCAAAGTGACTCAAACACTATCATATTAGAAGTGTTTAGAGAGGCAAACTTGTATTATCTTGAATCTATCTTATGCTACTAACAATGTTGTTAAGTGTCTCATGTCCAAAGAAGAAGAAGGGTGGTTGTGGCACCGGAGACTTGGACACGTCAACATGAGGAGCATTGCAAGAGTAGCCAAGGAAGAATTGGGGAAGGGGCTCCCAATGATCAAGTACGAAAAGAACAAGTTGTGTGA
The DNA here is from genome assembly GCA_024364735.1 of Boesenbergia rotunda. Classification (NCBI taxonomy): domain Eukaryota; kingdom Viridiplantae; phylum Streptophyta; class Magnoliopsida; order Zingiberales; family Zingiberaceae; genus Boesenbergia; species Boesenbergia rotunda. The sequence continues at coordinate 193,505 of JAGFNQ010001663.1, forward strand.
TGCATGCCAAGAGGGTAAGCAATCCAAAGCATCACACAAAGGTAAACTTTAATTACCACTTCATTGCCTTTAGAACTTTTACATGTAGACTTATTTGATTGCCATAGTACTCCATCACTTGTAGGAAGTAAGTATTGCTTAGTGATAGTAGATGACTTTTCTAGGTTTACTTGGGTCTACNCTATGCTTAATGCATACTCTCTTCCTAGCTTTTTGGGCCGAAGCGGTTAACACCGCTTGCTATATCCAAAATCGGGTGTTGGTACATAGGTTTTTAGGAAAAACCCCCTTTGAACTTTGGAATGGAAGAGTACCCCAAGTCCACTATTTTAGTGTCTTTGGATGTAAAGTTTACATCTTAAACACCAAAGACGACCTAAAAAAATTTGAGTCAAAAGCCGATGAAGGAATCTTAGTAGGGTATTCATTGACTAGTAGGGGTTACAGAGTGTACAACAAGAGGACAAAAATGATTGAGGAGTCCTCAAATGTAAAATTTGATGAAACCACTAGTACTTACCCTAGAAAGGCTTCTATTGATAAGAATATAGAAGAAGTCCAACCCCTTGCCCAAAGACTTCAAGACCTACATTTGGAGGGCATTGATCAAGGGGGAGTAAGAAACACACTAGAGGATGAGGAAGAAGGAGTAAATGAACCTACAACCTCTAGACCCTTGAGACATCACCATGATCATACCATTGACCAAATTGTGAGTGATGTCACTCAAGGAGTAAGGACTAGGTCATACTTTAGGGATCAAACTAGTCAAATAGCTCTAATCTCCCAATTAGAACCCTAGACTATTGATGAAGCATTGGGAGATGTTGATTGGGTCTTGGCCATGCAAGAAGAGCTAAACCAATTTGAGAGAAGTGAAGTATGGGAGCTAGTTCCTAGACCCACTGATTGTACCATTGTGACCACTAGATGGGTCTTTAGGAATAAATTAGATGACCAAGTTAAAATCACTAGGAACAAGGCTAGATTGGTAGCTAGGGGTTTAATCAAGTTGAGGGGTTAGATTATGATGAGACCTATGCCCCCGTAGCTAGGTTAGAATCAATTAGAATTCTACTAGCCTATGCCGCTCACATGGGTTTTACACTTCATCAAATGGATGTGAAGTCGGCATTCCTAAATGGGATCATTAAGGAAGAGGTTTATGTAGAACAACCCCCCGGGTTTGAGGACCCTAACTATCCAAGACACGTATTTAAATTAAGAAAAGCCTTATATGGATTGAAACAAGCTCCCCGGGCTTGGTATGAGAGGCTTTCTTCATTTTTGGTGTCTAAGGGGTTTAGGAGAGGAACAATTGACCCGACATTGTTCCTAAAATCTAAGGATAAGGATATATTTGTTGCCCAAGTCTATGTAGACGATATATTTTTTGGGTCAATAAATAATGACTTCCTACAAGAATTCATCAAGTGTATGGAAGATGAATTTGAAATGAGACTTGTGGGAGAGTTAACCTTTTTCTTAGGCCTTCAAGTTAAGCAAACTAATGAAGGTACACATGTATTTCAAACCAAATATGCTAAGAAAATGTTAAAGAAATTTGGTTTAGAAAATACCAAGGAAGCATCTACACCCATAGGAACTAATGTGAAAATGGATAGTGACATTGAAGGGAAAATGGTAGACTCTAAGCAATATAGGAGCATGATTGGTAGCCTCCTATACCTAACCGCTAGTAGACCTGATATACTTTTTGCGGTAGGTATGTGTGCTAGGTATCAATCTTGTGCCAAAGAGTCCCATTTGGTTGTAGTCAAGAGGATTCTAAGGAATGTGAAAGGGACCCTCAATGTCGGACTTTGGTATCCTAGAACCCCTAATGTTGATCTAATTGGATACACCGACTCAGACTATGCGGGTTGTAAATTAGATAGGAAAAGTACAAGTGGAGGGTGTCAATTCCTTGGGTCTTCTTTAGTTAGTTGGAGTAGTAGGAAACAACCATGCGTTGCCCTATCAACAACGGAAGCAGAATATGTGGCAATGGGTGGATGTGTTTCCCAACTCCTTTGGATCATGCACACCATAGAGGACTATGAGCTACATTACACCAAGGTCAAAGTCTTGTGTGATAATGTAAGCACGATCAACCTAACTAAAAATCCGGTTCACCATTCTAAAACAAAACACATTGAAGTGAAACATCACTTCATTAGAGACCATGTGGCAAGGGGAGACATAGAACTACACTATGTTGAATCAAAGTCGAACCTACCCAACATCTTTACCAAGCCTGTTCCCGAATCGGAGTTTTCATCCTTAAGAAGAGGCCTTGGAATGTGTTTTGTAGAAGTATAAAATGAACTTGGAGACCTTAGCTTTGAAAAAGGGTGCTTGATCCATTAGGGTGATACATTTGGCTCACTTGTGCTTGTGGCACATTGTTGGACCATTAAAAGTATCAAAATATCAAAACTAGACCAACTATGGGGGAGGCAAGTGTTTAATCAATGGACACCTTGCCAAAGATCATAGTTGGACATTTTAAAACTTTGAAAACCATTTTATGTTTTACATACTGTGCCATGCTTTTAAAAGTCACATATTTGCAAAATTGGTTTCAAAGGTTGATACAAAATGTAGTATTTTTCAAAACTTTTGGGTTTTTATCAAAAGACGTGCATGTTTGAAATTCTATATGGTTTAATATTTTTCCCAGATAGAGTATAACATTTCAAACATGTATGCAAAATTTTACAATTTTTGAATTTTTTGAAATTTTCTGGGAGTTTCTGAAATTCGACAGAAAAGCTGAAATTTCAGACTGATGGCGTATCAGTCGACTGCCCTATGGGCAGTCGACTGGCACTGCTATTTTCAGCTGCTGTGAGAAAATTCAGAAATCAATAATCCCTACATTTGATACCCTAGGGTTTGGTTGCTTGAGGCAATCATTTTGATGGTGTCAAAGGGGGAGAATGGGCGGTTTAAGTTAGAATTTTGACTTAAAATGGATGATTTTAGGTATTTTGTCTAACTTAGACCTTGAAAGGTTAAAATTTGGAGAGAAGACATGGATTAAGGGGGAGGTATCTCTTAGGTTCGGATATGTCTTACATTCTTATTGATGTTGTTAAGTGGAAACTTAACTTGGAATATGATTAGAATTGAAACTGTGGAGAGGACATAGGTTAAGGGGGAGGTTACCTCTTAGGGTTATTATGTCTCATAATGTTTCAATTGCTATCTTTTGCTATTGTTATTGCTGTTATTTATCTCTAACTTAAACATATTGTCACACATCAAAAAGGGGGAGATTGTTGAGGCAATTGGCCCTTTAAATGATTGGAAGATCATGGTTTTGATGTGTGGGCGAATAGGTTTAAAGTTAGAGTGTTATGTTGTATTTGATTTGTGTGATTGAGTTTGCAGGACTTGGAGAATCACACTTGGTGGACCTATCCGAGGGACGAGAGCCGAGGGAGGAGAGCTCCAAGGGCAAGCCGGGAAGTGGACTTCAAAGGGCACACGTGAAGGGTGGCATGGAGGCAAGCTAAGGGAAGGCTTGTGTGCGCATCCGAGGGACGATAGCCAGAGGAAGAGGACTTCAAGAGGCGAGCCAAGGGAGCAGACCTGAAGGCACACGCGAAGGAGAAGGTTTGGAGTGGCTGGAGCTGAGCTGAGAGGCAGGGCAGTCGACTGCCAAAACCCACAGAGAGTTTGCAGCCTCGGATCAGTCGACTGGCCTTGGGGCAGTCGACTGGTATACCCCAAAACTAGCCGTTGGCTAGCTGTTTGCTAGCCGTTGGCCGGCATTTAATGTCGGGCCAGTCGACTGCCCTCGGGGCAGTCGACTGGTGCGAGTCTGGACAGACTGCGAATCTGTCCTTTTCACCTATAAAAGGAGGCCTCGTTACACGTGTCTGTACAGTTCCGTATAGTAACGAAGTGCTGCCCAATTGTAGAGTGATCTTTTGCTTCCTCCACCATAATTCTACATCTGTAAAGAGGAAGCTATTGCTGTAAAGGTTTCTCCACCTCAAGGAGACTTTTCGATAGTGAAAAGTGGTGCTCGCGGCGTGGATCCTTGGATTAGTCACCCATCTGGGTGGATACCAAGTAAAAGAATTCTTGTTAGCATTGTTATTTCCTTTACATATTATTTCCGCTGCGCTAACATCTGTGTAGAGATCAAAACGATCTGCGAAAGTGCATTCACCCCCCCTCTGCACGCCCACATCGATCTTTCAATGGGTTCCCTCATTGGCTCTGTCATCGGTGCTCCTTCGGGTGCTTTACTGTTTTCCCACGGATGACGCCAAACTTGTTCCGAAAGGAATCAACGTCAACGACCAGTCACCAGGGTTCAGCCGACGTGGATGCTGACATTAAGGGAGAAACTCAGCATCCTGCTAGATCAACATGAGCGTTAGGGGAACACGTCGGAGGTTGTTCGGCGGAGCCCACTCCGACACTCAAGTCAGTGCCTCAAAGCAGAGAAAATGTAGAAGGCAGAAAAATGTGTAAGTAGCAGAGAATGCATCCCCCCTTACCGGAGGGGTTGGACTACCTTTTATACCTGCGACGGCTGCCTTGGTGTGTCCCATGATCTATGTCACGTCCCCGTGATTATCTGTTAATGGTTCACCCTAGTAACGGTCGACGCGATTCCTCAATCCAGGTCGTTGTGATGATTAAGGCCTTTATGACCGTCGATCATGGGTAGTAATTACTCCATCATAATGGATGAGAATGACCCACCGATCCGAGAAAAATAGACTTCTGCTTGAGCGTTCCTTGGGCCCCATTATCACGAAGTGATCTCAGAGTTGCTAGGCCCGGGGTTCCCAAGCATTCATCTCCCCGAGGTGCTCTCGGGGACTTACCCCCTGAGGTGAGCCCGGGGGGTGTCTTTCTGGCTATACCGACTCGAGTTAGTCTCCGGGTTCCCCTTCCCGAGACGGTCTTGGAGGTCACAACAAAGGAATCGTTCCGACTCGATGGATGTTGACACACAACTTCTTCAACTCACGTGCCCGCCATGGGGCATTCAACCCATCATATATTAACAAATTAAGTTTCTATTTCTATCTTTTTTTTATTCCCTTTCCCTCATTGAAAAAATATTGTATAATCTTTTATTTATAAATGTTATTAGTTATCATCTATTAGGCAGCCTTCAATAATAATAATCATTATTATTGATTTTAAATGGGATCGCAAACTGTCAATTATTTTTGCTAAAATTCTTTTTTATATTAAAAAATATCATCACTCTTCCTATTTTAACAAATATTGATTATCACAATAAAAAATCCTACATGAAGATCTTATTTGACTCTTTTTTTTCACAGTTTATATAAATAATCTAACTCATCCAACTCGTCCCGATCAACCTGTCTAGCTCGATCTATTCGATTGAACTAATAGAATATATTATTTGAACATGAAATACATTAGAAATAGAGCAAGAGTTATCCCATAGGAAGTTATTGTTGGGATCTCCCAGCACCAAAACATAAAAACGCAGCAGAAACAAGATCCCTCGAGCGATCCATGCGAAAGAAAACGGGTACAAAGTTCATCTATCTAATAGATTTATCTAAAGTATATACGTTTGGAGCGTGCCCTTTCGCTTATCCCGCTCATTCAAAATGCGCCGGATCTCTTGCATGTTCAAGCGTTCGTGCCTCTATGCGTATCCACACGGACACGATCTCTCAACTTCGGGAAGAACTACCTTAGTTGTGCTAGCAACTTCAGGTAGTTCACAAAACCACCAAGAACCCCAAAAAGGAGGTTTCGGCCAAGAGGGAGAAGAGGAAGAAGAGAAGAAGGGAAGAAGAAAAAAAACTTACTTTTTATTCAAAATGGCTAGACCCCTTTTATATTCATCCTATTAATATGAAGAGTCTTTTGTCTCTTTGACTTCCCTTCATTAAAGCCAATAAAGAGCATATCTTTTCATGTGACTCTTCACCTTCTTTTCATCCAATGAAGAGAGACTTTTCTCTTTCCTTCATTAAACACTTTAATGAATTTCCCCTGCAATTCCGACCGGGCCTCTCGGGCTTCCGACCAGGTCTCCCAACCAAGTCTCTCGAGCAGGTCCCCGAGATCCCGACAAAGTTTGCTGAGCAAGTCGCCGAGCTCCCAACCCAGTCTGTCGAGCTCCAACCCAGTCAGCCGAGTGCCGAGCTCCCGACCCAGTCTACAGAGTGCCGAGCTCCGACCTAGTCTGCCGAGCCCCGATCCAGTCTGTCGAGCTCCGACCTAGTCTGCCGAGCTCCGATCCAGTCTGCCGAGCTCCGACCCAGTCTGCCAAGTGCCGAGCTCCCGACCCGAGTCTCTCGAGTTCCCAACTCGAGCTCCCAATCAGATCTCCCGAGTTCCCAACTCGGCCTCCCTATCAGATATCCCGAGTTCCCAACTCGGCCTCCCGATCAGATTTCCCGAGTTCCCAACTCGGCCTCCCGATCAGATTTCCCGAAGCATCATGTCCTTAGTGTGTGACCCAATAGGTTCTCGTGACGTTGGCAATGCGCCTAAACGCTTTAGACACATAAGCAATGAGCGGCATCTAGCAATGCATCATTGCTACCCAAGTAACAAGAAAAGTCGAGATCCGACTAAACCTCTGTGACTATGATAATGTATAACCTTGTCCTTCTATCATTGATATCTAGATTGACCAATGAAGCATAGACCGTGTCATCCTCAATCAATCTTGTGTTTCTTGATCCCCGAGTAGACTCACTCAAACAAATGAGCTCAATATCTCATATTGACTCATTTGAGCATGGTCATGCGTTTCAGTAGTCCTACTCGATCAAGGGGCCCACAGATATCACTCTCGTCATATGGGAGGGATAGATCACATTTACATCACTTACATCCCTCTGCATAATTCATTACATACCCAGTGATCGCCTTTATAGTCCACCCTGTTACGGGTGACGTTTGACGATACCAAAGTACATAACTCCTTATGTAGGGAATCATAGTGACTTCAGGTCTAAGGACTATTTATACTAATAGTCACATGAGAAAGTTTATGACACTCATATGACAATCTATGAAATTTTCTCATGACGGGTCAATTCAGTACACATTCTCTAATGTATACCCATGTGTCAACTTGATATCACATATTCATGACTTGTGAGCTCAAGTCATCAATTGACCTACATGCTAGTCTCCATGCATTAATATTGTCCTTGAATATTAATGCTTGACTAGGAATAGTTTAGTGTAGTGTTCTCTATATCATCTCACTATCGATTTAACTAATCGATATGATGTAGATAAGAACCTACTACACAAGGATATTATTATACTTAGTTATTTGGCACAAAACAAAGTAAGTATAATAACTGAACATGCCTTAATGATAGAATATGATACAAAATGTCCCTAGTCAATCATCACATAATTGGCTCTAGGACTCCTACTAACAGTTATAAAGAATAAAACTAACTATCCGCATAGACCAAACAAACAATCAATCCCTTCAACGAAAATGGACATCGAACCGATGATTTTGTGAACAACTTCTTAAGGTTGTATCTAGGATGACAATAAATCAAATTTAGGATGGATTTTATATTCTTCGTTCATGAGGTTGGATAGCCCGTAGCGGGCACAGGGTTGATGAAACTGTGTGGCAAGATATGACAAGTCTAAGTGACTCCCCTCTCAGAGCTCCCGGGACACTCTCGGGAAGAGGAACCTCCAGGGCCCCCCGCGGTAAACACACCCTGGAAGATCAGATCAGAAAATCCCTCCCGGGATCACCCTGGGAAATCGGGTCCCGAGACCACCTCGGGGAAGTGGAACACCCGCAGCCGCCCTGGCCAGAAACCCCAAGATCACCTCGGGGAAGCAGAGCCCAAGAATCATTCGACCTCAAGTAACTACCCCCCTTTATTCGGATCTGCGGATAACCATCACTCATTATCGTGGAGTCATTATGACCCATAAATGTCGCAACGGGCCAAACTTGATAGTGGCGTGGACCGTTGCAAAGGTTATCCAGTAACCGACAAACGGGGGGACGTGGCAACGATCGCGGGACGGGCGAAGGCAGCCACCACAGCTATAAAAGGTACCCTAACCCCTCCGGTAAAGGGGGTTATGCATTCTCTGCTACTTACACATTTTTTTGCCTTCTATATTTTCTCTGCATCGAGGCACTGACTTAAGCGTCGGAGTGGGATCCGCCGGACAACCTCCGGCGTGTTCCCCTAACGCTCGTGTTGATCCGCAGGGCGCTGAGTTCCTTCCTTAACGTCAGCATCCGAGTGGGTTGAACCCTGGTGACTGGCCGCCGACGTTGATTCCTTCCGGAACAAGTTTGGCGTCGTTTATGGGAAACCAGTAAAGCACCAAAAGGAGCACCAATGGCAGGACCAGAGGGACAATCCATTGTCCTGACTCCATGTTGAGGAACTGGATGTAGGGCCGGTGCCGTCGATAGAGGGGGGATGAATATCGACTCGTAAAAATTCTTTCGGAAACCTTCGTCGTTTGTTTGTTCGTTCTAGACAAAGAATTAGTAGCACAGCGGAAAAATATAGAAACAAACAAAAGACACAACTCAGAGTACATAGGTTTTTACTTGGTTCCCAACCTCCCAGGATTAGTACGACCAAGGTCTAAGTACGGGAAGCACCCGCCCACTAATGATCTCCTTTTCGGACTTTCCGAAGGCGGAGAAACCCGTCTTACAGTGCAAGTATCAATCAAAAGATTAAGAAATTAAGTGCATAAAAATAAATGCAAATCAAACAAAAATTAATGACCCAGCCGATCTGGAACTCCGAAGTGCAGCGCACTTCCTCCTGGAGCCTCCTTGGTCGTAGAGCTTCACCTCTAGCGCTTTTTCTTCGCTTGGAATGCTTAGAATGTTGTTGTGAATGATGTCCTGAGTTGAGGGGTCGAAGCCCCTTTTATAGCTTCTTCTTGGGCGCCTCATTGGCAGTTAAAACTTCATCCTTACTCGCGAACTTCGCGAATGGATAAGCAGGCCATCCAGGGCGCCTGGGACCTTCCCAGGCGCCTGTATTAACAGGCGCCTGGGATGGGCTGCTCCACTCTAGGGCGCCCTGAAGCCTGGGGTGCCTGTATGAATACAGGCGCCCTGGATGCTTCTTCCAGGTCGTTTTGTGTTTGCTTGCTTGCCTTGTCTCCAACTTTTAGGTACCTGCAAGATACACAAATACAATACAAACACATATACAATCTTAGCCTTACCAATTGGTTCTGACTTTGGATTTCCTGCGAAACCCTAGCTCGAACCGAGTTCCCTTCCCGGGGAGCGCGCCTACTCCTTTCAGGAGAAGTTTGCCAACCGGCTTCTCCGATTGGACTTTTGCCCGATCTTCCTGATCAGGACGTAGGTGCCCAGCCCTCGGCTAGGACTTATTGCCCAATTCCTTAAATAAAGACTTGGTGGCCAGTCCGCGACCAGGACTTATTGCCCAACCCTCGGTCAGGTCTTCGGTGCCCAGCCCTCGGCCAGGACTTATTGCCTAATTCCTCGAATCAGGACTTCGTGCCCAGTCCGCGACCAAGACTTATTGCCCAACCCTCGGTCAGGTCTTCGGTGACCAATCCTTGGCCAGGACTTAGTGCTCAATCAATGATCAGGACTTAGTGTCCAATTCCTCGAATCAGGACTTATTGCCTAGGTTAACTAGGACTTTTCTTCACATTGATACGGATTTCTTGACTCTCCCTTACCTTGTCTAATGTATCACTAACTTAAGTATATTGTTAAACATTGAAACACTAGAGGAGGACATCACTGATGCAGCTTGCACCAACACTGGATCACTTGGTGGCCAACGCCATCAAGGAAGCGCTCGAGTAACACCAAGTCGAGCAAGCTACCTCGTAGCGAGGAGCTCCGGCACGAGAGGAGATCCCTAGAGTCTCCATCTCACACTCGCGAAGATCCGTCACACCATTGGGACGACGGGATGGAGCAGCCCCAGGCCCCTGAAGAGACTCTCCCGGAGATATAGAGAAGGCCAACTCGGTAGCATCCAGCTCAGAGGAACGAAGAAGGACAAGGGAAAAGGGAGGAACCTAACGCCTCCCATAAGGCTCCCTCTACTCCCTTCTCATCTGAGATCGTGGAAGACCCCATGCCGAAACAGTTTCGCAGGCCTGGGATAGCTTATTATGACGGGAAGACAGATCCGGAGGATCATGTCTATAAGTTTGAGAATGTGACACTCCTGCACCAATATACTGATGGTGTAAAGTGTCGGGTGTTCCTGAACACCCTGTTTGGGGCAACCCAACAATGGTTCCAGAGGCTGCCAAAAGTTCTATCAACTCCTTCGCCAAGTTTAGAACTACCTTCCTCCACCACTTCGCTAGTGGTCGTCGCTATTAGAAGACGACACTCAATTTGTTCGCCCTCAAGCAGAAGCCGGAAGAGCAGCTCAAGGGGTACATCAAGAGGTTCAACAGGGTGGCACAAGACGTACCCAGTACAACGTCGGAAATACTTGTTAGTGCCTGCACTCAAGGGCTCGCGGAAGGGGATTTTTTCCGATCCCTGGTGAAGAAGCCCCCCGTCAGCTTCGATGATTTGCTAGGGTGTTCTGTCAAGCACGTTAACGTGGAGGAGGTACAATACTCCCGTCGCAAGGAACCAACCGAAGTCCTCCCTCCAGTTGTTCCCCGGTCTGAGAGGAGGAAGCCCCCAGCTCCAACTCGAGGAAAAGACCTTCACCTCGGGAAGGACCAGTGGGCTGGTAGACAACGGCTGGTCGAGACAATGGATACCGAGTAGCCGGAGCCATTGCAAAGTACTGCGGTTTTCACGGCAGTACAACACACTCCACCGAGGAGTGTCACGCCTTGAAGAAGAAATTCAGTAAGGAGGCGGACATCAAACCTCGGAGAAAATGGAATAAAGCGGGATATCGCCGAAGGTCTCCACGGCGAAGCCTTTCTCCTCGGCTGCAGCAGGCCGAGGAAAACGATATTGATGCAGTCTGACCCTGATTGTTGTTTTGGTGTTGACAACGATTTTAGTTTAAGTTGATGATTATGATTAAGTCCTGATCAGGGATTAGGCATGGTATGGAAAATCCTAGCTTGGAGGGCTAAGTGTTGGAAAATCCTAACCAAGAGGGTTAGGTGTGGAAAATCCTAGCTTGGAGGGCTAGGTGGTGAAAAGTCCTAATTCGGAAGGGTTGGGTGAAAATTCCTAGCTTGGAGGGCTAGGTGAAAAGTCCTAACTTGGAGGGTTAGGTGAAAATTCCCAACTTGGAGGGTTAGGTGAAAAATCCTTAGCTTGGAGGGCTAAGGTGGATGAAATCCTAGCTTGGAGGGCTAGGTTTGAGTCTCTGGATCGGTCTGGTGACCGATCAGGGATATTGGCACGCTGCTCCTTCGTGGATCGGTCTGGTGACCGATCCAGCGATGACTGATCGGTCTGGTGACCGATCAGGGAGCGCACAGTGAGGTTGGGAACCTACTGTGTGGCTCCTGATCGGTCTGGTGACCGATCAGGGAGCAGGCCGTTGCCTCGTTGCTTGGCTCCTGATCGGTCCGGTGACCGATCAGGGAGCAGGCAGCTTCCTCACTGCCTTGCTCCTGATCGGTCTGGTGACCGATCAGGGAGCACACAGTGAGTTGAGTTCTCCCGCTGATCAGCTCCTGAACGGTCTGGTGACCGATCAAAGACTTAGGATTTAATTTCCGCAGTTACTGTTCACTCAGACGTGGACCGATCAGGCTTGAGCCTGATCGGACAGGGAGCTACCTGATCGGTCTGGTGACCGATCAGGCTTCACTCTGATCGGTCTGGTGACCGATCAGGCTTGTGTCGCCGCGAGAGCTGGGAGTCCCAGCTAAGCGGTGGATCGGTCTGGTGACCGACCCACGAGCCCTGGATCGGTCCGGTGACCGATCACTTTAATTCAAATTGCACTGTCAAACGCTCTGATCGCGTCTGACCGTATCCGATTCTCTGCGTTTGATCTCTGATGCTTGATTTACTGAGTGATATGCTGTGCTAATGCTCTGATTAAGCTGCAGGTGACAGGGAAGGATTCAAACACTCAAGGAGAGTCAATGGAGGCCTTTCCTTGGAGCAGGTTTGTCCGTTTTCCATCTCAGGTTGCAACGGACACTGGCGCCGGCTGGAGCTGCTGACTGGGGCTGGTCTGAGGGAAGCTTAGGGAGTCCAGAAGAGCTCAGTGGTGGCTGGTGGTTGCAGGAGAGCAGCTGGAGGCTGCAGTGTCACCTGGTGCTCAGTGGAGAAACAAAAGGGCGTAGAGGAGAAGAGCTGAGTAGAGTTCGCTGAATCAACTTCTGGCTTGTTCTTACTGCGCGATTGTATTCTCCACATCCCTGCTTGTGTGTTCTGTGATCCCATCATCTTGAGCAAGCAACTGTAATCAGTGAAGCAACCATCCCTTGCTTGAGCACTTGGAGGAAGGAACAAGAGGCTTTGAGTCCGACAGCGAGAAGACACGGAGAAAGGGTTCTTGCGTGAGATCGTCGCTGGGTGGAGCTCGGGAGAAGCTTGCTGTGTTCTTGTCTTTGCTAAGTGCTAAGTAAGATCTTTCTTGTGTTTCATTGTGCTTAAAACTATATCCTTGATTGAAACGCTGTGGAGAGGTTACTCCACCGAGAAGGAGGTTGCTTTCTATCCGGTGTTCACCGGGGCTTGATCTGCCGACGATCAAGGGATCGCCCACCTTACGGGCACGCCAAGGAGTAGGGGCAAGTTATCCCCGAACCTTGTAAACCCTCCTTGTTAGCGATCTTGCTAGTTGTGTTAGTTTGCTTTTGTTTTCTATTTTTCTGCATACTCTGTTTTTGCTACTTCCGCTGTGCTACTAACAAATCGAAGTGCAGAAATTCGATAAGTGTTAAAGTCCAAGTATTTGGCTATATTCACCCCCCCTCTCTAGCCATCCGGGTTCCAACAAGTGGTATCAGAGCTTGGGGCTCTGTTTTTGCGGATTAACAACCGAGAGCTATCATCCATGGCATTGAGAGAAGGCTTTAGCACCACCCGACCTCCTTTCTTTGATGGCGCTGACTTTCAATATTGGAGATCAAAGATGGAGTATTACTTGAAGATGGACATCAACACTTGGTTCGCGGTGAAGGAGGGTTTCACCCCTCCAAAGGATGATGAAGGCAAGGAACTTGAATCGTGGCGGTGGACTGCCGAACAAACTCGAAAGAGTGAAGCCGACGCGAAGGCGGTGGTCACTCTACAATGCGGCATGAACAAAGACCAACTCATCAAGGTTGGTCCATTCACAAGTGCAAAAGACTTGTGGAACAAGCTCATCGAACTCCACGAGGGCACTCGAGATTCAAGAATCGCCAAGAGGGACTTGTTCCTCAATCAACTTCAAAATCTCTCCATGAAGGAGAATGAAACCGTAAGTGAGTTACATAGCCGGTTCAAGGAGGTCCTCAATGGGCTTCATTCGATTGATGAAAAGGTCGAGAATCGCGACCTTGTGAGGTATGTATTGAAAGCATTTCCAAGGAATGCTTTGTGGTCATCCATGGTGGATGCCTACAAAGTCTCCAAGGATTTATCAATTGTTAAGTTAGATGATTTGTTTTGTGAAATGGAATTGCATGAAATGGCTAACAAAGGCCCCAAGGAGAAGGGGATTGCCTTAGTTGCAGGGGACCGATCCAACAAGAAGAAGAAGGAGAAGAAGAAGGAGAAGGAGGTCTCCTCATCTTCATCCTCTTCCGAATCCGAGTCCGATTCCGAGGAAGATGGCAGCGGGTCTTCTTCCTCCGAGATGGCAAACTTTGTGAGAAGAATGATGAGAAGGGGTCGACGCTTCAAGGGTAAAGGTAACCCTAGTGAAGCTAAAGTTGATAAGACTAATGTATCTTGTTTTGAGTGTGGTAGGAAAGGGCACTTCAAGAGTGAATGCCCAAAGCTAAAGAAGAAGGAGGAGAAATCCAAAAGGAAAGAAGAAAAATCCAAGAAGAAGAAGAAGGCCTTGAAGGCCACTTGGGATGAATCCTCCTCAAGCTCATCCGATGAAGAGAAGGAGGAGAAGAGCACAAGGCATGTGGCACTCATGGCATTGGGAGATCAAGAGAGCAGTGATGAATCTTCCAACTCCTCAAACGCGGCTTCATCATCTTCGGATGATGAAGAGGTAACTTCTCCCGAACTTGAGAAATGTTATAGAGCAATTGCATGTTTAACCAATATGTTAAAGAAGTCAAAAATTAAGGTTAAAACATTGCAATTGGAAATTGAACAATTGAAAGCATCTAGGGATGATAACATAGATGACTTGCATGTTGAGATGTTAGAGGATGAGATTAAATCATTGAAACTTGAGGTTGAACACTTGAAATCCTCTAGGGTTGAGGATGTAGATGATTTGCATAATGAATTGTTAGAGAAAGAAAACAAATCATTAAAGAGTGAAGTTGAGAGACTCAAGAATATTCTTGAGAAGTTCTCAACTAGCTCAAAGACCTAGACATGATCTTGAATGCCCAAAGGGCAGTCTACAATAGGGCCGGTATTGGTTACCGACCCAAAGAACCTTCATTTGTGTCCTTATGTCTAGGACTGATATGAGACAATCTAAGACACCTAAGGTTCAAAAGAAAGTTGTCAAGGCATGGGTGCCTAAGTCTTGTTTAGTAGGTGCTTTAGGTCCCAAGGTTTGGGTACCTAAAACTTCTATTTTTCGAATTGTGTAGGTTATGATTGAGGGGGAGCATCTATCAACTTGGTTCGTTGATAGTGGGTGCTCCAAACACATGACCGGGGATAGATCATTGTTTACCACACTTCACAAGAAAAGTAGAGGTAATGTTTCATTTGGTAACAATGGTAGTCTTAAGGTCATAGGAATAGGAGACATTCAAATATCCGAATGTCTTAGAATCTCAAATGTCCTTCTAGTCAAGGGGATGACATTTAATCTCCTAAGTGTCAGTCAATTGTGTGACACGGGTTACACAATTGATTTTCAACCAAGTCAATGTCTAGTTAGACAACATGACACCTTGGACACGGTACTAGTAGGAACAAGAGTAGACAATATTTATCAAGTTTCATTTAAAAGTGCTACTAATGTTTCTGCTAAGTGTTTCATGTCAAAAGAAGAAGAGTCCACCCTTTGGCACCGGAGGCTAGCACATGTTAACATGAAGAACATCCGGAAGTTGGCCAACAAGGGATTAGTTCGTGGCTTACCAAGCATCAAGTATGAAAAGGACAAACTTTGTGATGCATGTCAAATGGGTAAGCAAACAAAATCTGCACATAAAGGTAAAAGCACTGTAAGTACATCTACCGCTTTAGATTTACTTCACATGGATCTATTTGATTGTAGCACCATCATATCATTGAATGGAAGTAGATATTGCTTTGTTATCATTGATGACTTTACTAGATATACATGGACTTATTTTCTAAAATATAAGGACCAAACCTTAGATGTTTTCATTTCTTTTTGTAGAAGAGTTGAAAATGAAAAATCATCAACTATTAAGACAATTAGAAGTGATCATGGAGGTGAATTTCAAAACCAACGGTTTTTAGAATTTTGTCAAGATAGAGAGTATAGACATGAGTTCTCCACTCCTAGAACACCACAACAAAATGGTGTTGTAGAGAGGAAGAACCGTGTTTTACAAGAGGCTGCACGAAGCATGCTTAATGAGTACTCACTACCGAGTTACTTATGGGCCGAAGCTGTAAATACAGCTTGCTATGTGCAAAATCGAGTCCTCATCCATAGGTTTTTAGGAAAGACTCCCCATGAACTTTGGTTTGGGAAACCACCTACGGTTAAACACCTTAGGGTGTTTGGTTGTAAGGTGTTCATCCTAAACACCAAGGATCACCTTGGAAAGTTCACGGCAAAAGCTGATGAAGGGATACTAGTCGGGTATTCCCTAGTTAGCAAAGCCTACCGAGTCTACAATAAGAAGTCTAGATTGGTTGAAGAGTCTTCTGATGTTGTCTTTGAGGAAATTCCAAAAGCCAATGAACAACCAGAAGATGAAGTCCAATTCGAACTTAGGAGACTAAGTTTGAATGAGAGTCCAAATGTTGTTGATGGTGATGAATCCGATGACGGTGAGCCTAGACAATCCATAGATCAGCCGGATCCTGAGGCTGAGCTTGTGTCTAGTGAACCCATTCAAGAAGCACCACCAACACCTAGGCAAACTAGATTAGCCTCTAGTCATCCCCAAGACCAAATTGTTGGAGATATCCATCATGGGGTTAGAACTAGATCATTCTTTAGGAATGAGGCTAATGAAGTTGCTCTAATTTCCGAAATTGAACCTAGAAAAATTGATGAAGCATTAAATGATCCCGATTGGATCATTGCAATGCAAGACGAACTAGGTCAATTCGAAAGGAGTCAAGTTTGGGACTTAGTCCCTAGACCCAAGAAGACCACCATTATTGGAACCAAATGGGTCTTCAAAAACAAATTGAACCATAAGGGAGAAATCATTAGAAACAAGGCACGCTTAGTAGCCAAGGGCTACAGTCAAGTTGAAGGCCTTGATTATGATGAGACCTATGCTCCCGTGGCACGATTAGAGTCCATCCGATTGATGCTAGCATTTGCAGCACATCGAGGTTTCAAATTATATCAAATGGATGTCAAATCGGCCTTTCTAAATGGTTTGATTAGAGAAGAGGTCTACGTTGAACAACCTCCGGGGTTTGAGAGTACCGAATTCCCAAACCACGTGTTCAAGCTCAAAAAGGCACTTTATGGTCTTAAACAAGCACTCCGAGCTTGGTACGAGCGGTTGTCGACATTCCTAATTGAGAAGGGCTTCGTTAGAGGCCAAATAGACCCTACACTATTTCTACGGAGAGATGGTGACAATATTTTTGTGGCCCAAATATATGTCGATGACATAATTTGTGGCTCAAATAACAAGGGCTATTTAAATGAGTTCATTGGACACATGGAAAGCGAATTTGAAATGAGTCTAGTGGGAGAGTTGACTTTCTTCCTTGGACTTGAAATCAAGCAAACTCGCGATGGTATCCATGTGCACCAATCGAAGTATACTCAAGAAATGCTCCGTAAATTCAATATGAGTGATTCGAAAGAGGTGACCACTCCCATGGCTACGAACACAAGACTAGACAATGATGAGAGTGGTAAACCCGTAGATTTGACTCAATATCGGAGCATGATAGGTAGTTTGCTATACCTCACAGCTAGTCGACCTGATATTCTTTTTGCTGTGGGTATGTGCGCTAGGTATCAAGTTTGTGCCAAGGAATCTCACTTAATCGCTGTTAAGAGGATTTTGAGATATCTTAAAGGTACAATTGGAGTCGGTCTTTGGTACCCCCGTACCGAATCATTTGATTTAATTGGCTATACCGATTCCGACTACGCTGGATGTAAGTTGGATCGGAAAAGCACAAGTGGGGGTTGCCAATTTCTAGGATCATCTTTAGTTAGTTGGTCAAGTCGGAAGCAACATTGTGTTGCTCTCTCCACGACCAAGGCAGAATATATCGCGATGGGAGAGAGCGTATCACAATTGTTATGGATGATTCACACTCTAGAGGACTATGGATTAAGCTACAAGGGTGTGCAAGTGTTGTGTGACAACATTAGCACAATTAACCTAACCAAGAATTCAGTCCATCATTCTAGGACCAAACATATTGAAGTACGTCACCACTTCATTAGGGATCATGTTGCTAGGGGAGATATTGTACTCTCACATGTAGAGTCCAAGTCAAACCTCGCTGACATTTTCACTAAACCAGTCCCCGAAAATGAGTTTAGCTTCTTAAGAAGGGAGTTGGGAATGTGTCGCGCTTCTTAGTTTTAAAAATGCTTCTAAAACCCTTTGTGATCATTTCGAAATTGTTGGGATACAATTGGGTAACTTTGGGGACATCTCACACAAACTATAAGGATTACCAAAACGTTTTTGTTTGCTAGAAATGGGGTGAGATGCTAGGATCAACTCAATTTCTCAAAATGTCAATGCATCCCTTGAGAAATTAAGTTGACGAGATAAAAATCACTTCGGTGACCAAGTATGGGGAAAACCAATGCATAACATATGTGTATTTGGCTCCATGATCATACTTGGACATTCCAATCAAGGAAACTTGATTGGAAACTTGAATTTGGCACAATCTTGTTTGAACTTGATTGAATGATTGTTGATTGAGTTTGACTCCACTTTGGTGGAGCAAAGTGATTGTTGAACCTATAAGGACCTTTGATCCTTGTTCAGGGATCAATTTTAGCCAAGGAATCACTTCCGAGATCGATATCTTTCATTAGATCTTGTCAAAAGTCATTGGAAGTCTGAAACTGAAAGTTTCAGATCGTATCAGGCAATATCAGGAACCCTGATCGGTCACTGGACCGATCAGGCATAGGGATGATCGGTCCCCGGACCGATCTGGCTCCCTCCTGTTGTGATCAGTCCGCAGACCGATCAGAGGGGTCACAGAGACTTTACGAAATTCTGACCAAACATTCTGTGCTAGCCTGGATCGGTCCCCGGACCGATCTGGCAACTTGTGGTGATCGGTCCAGAGACCGATCAAGAGGGCTTCCCGAATATCATCCGACCCTACTGTTCGCTTCCTGATCGATCAGCCGACCGATCAGGAGCCTGCCTGATCGGTCACCCGACCGATCAGGACCAGGCCAGTCCGATTAGGCCAGAGCTTGATCGGTCTGGGCGCTCTCAGATCGAACAGTGATCCGTTCAATCGCATTAAAGTCTGGTTGATGGACCGATCCACCAACCGATTAACTTCGCGAAAACCCCTCTTCTTCCAAAACCCTAGCGCCGAACCTCACTACCTTGCGCCTCTTCATCACGTGCGAGAGCCTTCCTCATCTCCTTCTTCCTCTTGCGAGTGAGCATTTGTGTGCGCGCGTGCGATCCAGAGAAGGGTTCCTACGAGCTCTTCCTTCTTCCTGCGAGTTTCTCTCTCGCTGAAGGTTGTTTTTGCGTTCATCTCTTGCGCTGAGAGCTTCTCCTGCGCGAGCTTCTCTTCCAGATTCCAAGTTCTCCATCACACATCTTCAATGGTACCTAAGTAAGCATTTTTGGTTAATTTCTTTTTGGATCAGTTCATGGATTGTGTATTTAGGGCTAACCATGTTTTGGTATTGTGTCGTGACCTCCTGTTTTGGCCGTGACCCATCTTTGCCATGTCCTATCTTTGATCAATTCTACCTTATGCTTATTTGATTATTTCTCCTGTGATTGAATCTTGTGTCCTTGATTAAACGATCTTCATATGATCAATTTCACCTTATGTTCACATGATTTTTTTTCCCGTGATCAAATCTTGGGTACTTGATTAATCCATGTTCATATGATCAATTCGCTCTTGCTCAATTGACTTAATCTATGTGCATGATCTATTCCATTCTTTAGAAAATCGTCTAAGGGAAAGGAACCACCGGAGGGTAGCTCGAGGGGCAAAACCCCTTCCTCATCAGCACCCACCCGAAGGCCTCAGCCTTCCTCCAGTTCTCGCTTTCCAAATGCTGCCTGCGAGCAGGCATTTTAGTCCAAAACTTTTAAATTGCTACCCTGTCAGTCAATTGATGTCCCCTTTCTGACCGAGCACTGTCCGTCGATCATGGAGATAGTCACCTTTTACAACCTTGGCTTTCTCCTCTCTCTGGAGAGACCTATCAATTATGACCTTGTCTCCGAATTTTACAACAATCTTCAGCAGGGACCTCAGGGGGGCTTCGAGTTCACTACTCGAGTCGCCAAGAGGAACCTTGACTTCTCTTACGAGATTCTAGCAGAGTATCTGGGTGGTCGACGATCACCCAACCTGTATTCGATCTATCCCAAGCTTCCTGATCCTCTATTGGCCCCTTTTGCGGATGTTACTCCCGATGGCATCTATCAGTATTTCTTTGGTCATCCCCGCCCAGCCGGTCTCGATGAGCTGGGCCCTGATTTTCCTACCTTTGCAGCACTTCGTCTCTCTCCCACTAGTTACATCTTGTTTAAGATTATCACAAATTGTATTCTACCGATCACTTCCAAACCTTTAACTGAGATCCGACCCTATCACTGCCTTATGCTCTACGGCATGCACCACCGAATGGATTTTGATATCATGGAAAGTATTTTTCAATCCATCCTATCTTATAGAGAGCCGAGCCGCCGCACAGTCTACATGCATTTGGTCATGTCATCACCGATTGGCTTATGTCAGTAGGTGTTGATGTCACCAAAGGCAGGACAGTGCCTATGGTCCGACAGGATTGTCGGCTTGGCCGGCGGGCATTTGCCAAGTCCGGCATCATTATTCGAGAGCACGATCGGGCCTTGGTTTGGAAGGATGGGAGAGGACTCGGTGACCTACCTGGGGGAGGACCACATTTTCAGGCGCCAGCCGATGCTGCTGCACCTCATGAGGCTGCTGCTGCTGCTGATTACTACGATGAGCCCGAGCCAGATCTGCGCTGGCAGCTCTCAGAGCTGGATCTGACCATCCAGCATGATTTTCATCTGCGGGAGATTTATCGCGAGGAGGTCCGCTCACAGTTCCGATCCATTGATCGCAGACTGACCTCAGTGGAGTCTGATGTTTCCGGGGTCCGATCGCTGCAGCAGACTTGGTACGATGAGTGGCGTCGCCACACATTTCCTGGAGGTGCGCCATCTGCCAGTACTGCACCGGGATCTGTTATTCCTGATGACGACACTATGGATGATCCCATGCAGGACACTGACCCCCCCCCCCTGACGATTGACTGTACTCTCTGCTTGTTTGGTGATTTCAGACTATTTGACGGATCTGTCCGTCCTGACTCTTGCTTGTTATGGCGTGATGTTGACTTTGATGCGTGGATATGCATCTACTTGTTTGTCTGGATTATTGTTTATGCGCTTGACTATGACTAGATTTTGCATTATGATGCATCTGACATTTTGCATGGATTCTATATTTACCTTATCATGTTTAGGATGTTGGCTTATATGTGCTCACATGATTACTATCTGCCTGTATGCCTCATTCTATATTATTATGCATGCTTATGATTTTGCTTATGATGCCCTGCCCATATGATACATATGTATGTTTTCACCATGTCCTACTCTTGTCATATGTATTCATATGTTTGTCAAAATAATTCAAATCATATCTTTGTTGTTTTGGGAAACCCCTAGGGATGAGGGGGAGTATGGTTGAACTTAACAGCCCCTCTAAACCCTTTTCGGTGTTCGACAAAGGGGGAGAGTGTGGTCGGTTAAGTTTAGGATGATTATGTTGTAGGGGGAGGATCCTGATTCCCCTATGATTCTGAATTTGAGAAAATTGATTGGGAATCCCTAAACTTAAAATCGGGTTGTCAAACAACAAAAAGGGGGAGATTGTTGATGCAGTCTGACCCTGATTGTTGTTTTGGTGTTGACACCGATTTTAGTTTAGGTTGATGATTATGATGATTATGATTAAGTCCTGATCGGGGATTAGGCATGGTATGGAAAATCCTAGCTTGGAGGGCTAGGTGTTGGAAAATCCTAACCTGGAGGGTTAGGTGTGGAAAATCCTAGCTTGGAGGGCTAGGTGGTGAAAAGTCCTAATTCGGAAGGGTTGGGTGAAAATTCCTAGCTTGGAGGGCTAGGTGAAAAGTCCTAACTTGGAGGGTTAGGTGAAAAGTCCCAACTTGGAGGGTTAGGTGAAAAAGTCCTGGCTTGGAGGGTCAGGGCTAGGTCTGGAAAAGTCCTAATTCGGAAGGGTTGGGTGAAAAGTCCTAGCTTGGAGGGCTAGGTGAAAAGTCCTAACTTGGAGGGTTAGGTGAAAATTCCAACTTGGAGGGTTAGGTGAAAAATCCTTAGCTTGGAGGGCTAAGGTGGATGAAATCCTAGCTTGGAGGGCTAGGTTTGAGTCTCTGGATCGGTCTGGTGACCGATCAGGGATATTGGCACGCTGCTCCTTCGTGGATCGGTCTGGTGACCGATCCAGCGATGACTGATCGGTCTGGTGACCGATCAGGGAGCGCACAGTGAGGTTGGGAACCTACTGTGTGGCTCCTGATCGGTCTGGTGACCGATCAGGGAGCAGGCCATTGCCTCGTTGCTTGGCTCCTGATCGGTCCGGTGACCGATCAGGGAGCAGGCAGCTTCCTCACTGCCTTGCTCCTGATCGGTCTGGTGACCGATCAGGGAGCACTCAGTGAGTTGAGTTCTCCCGCTGATCAGCTCCTGAACGGTCTGGTGACCGATCAAAGACTTAGGATTTAATTTCCGCAGTTACTGTTCACTCAGACGTGGACCGATCAAGCTCGAGCCTGATCGGACAGGGAGCTACCTGATTGGTCTGGTGACCAATCAGGCTTCACTCTGATCGGTCTGGTGACCGATCAGGCTTGTGTCGCAGCGAGAGATGGGAGTCCCAGCTAAGCGGTGGATCGGTCTGGTGACTGACCCACGAGCCCTGGATCGGTCCGGTGACCGATCACTTTAATTCAAATTGCACTGTCAGACGCTCTGATCACGTCTGACTGTATCCGATTCTCTGCGTTTGATCTCTGATGCTTGATTTACTGAGTGATATGTTGTGCTAATGCTCTGATTAAGCTGCAGGTGACAGAGAAGGATTCAAACACTCAAGGAGAGTCAATGGAGGTCTTTCCTTGGAGCAGGTTTGTTCGTTTTCCATCTCAGGTTGCAACGGACATTGGCGCCGGCTGGAGCTGCTGACTGGGGCTGGTCTGAGGGAAGCTCAGGGAGTCCAGAGGAGCTCAGTGGTGGCTGGTGGTTGTAGGAGAGCAGCTGGAGGCTGCAGTGTCATCTGGTGCTCAGTGGAGAAACAAAAGGGCGTAGAGGAGAAGAGCTGAGTAGAGTTTGCTGAATCAACTTCTGGCTTGTTCTTGCTGCGCGATTATGTTCTCCACATCCTTGCTTGTGTGTTCTGTGATCCCATCATCTTGAGCAAGCAACTGTAATCAGTGAAGCAACCATCCCTTGCTTGAGCACTTGGAGGAAGGAACAAGAGGCTTTGAGTCCGACAGCGAGAAGACACGGAGAAAGGGTTCTTGCGTGAGATCGTCGCTGGGTGGAGCTCGGGAGAAGCTTGCTGTGTTCTTGTCTGTGCTAAGTGCTAAGTAAGATCTTTCTTGTGTTTCATTGTGCTTAAAACTATATCCTTGATTGAAACGCTGTGGAGAGGTTACTCCACCGAGAAGGAGGTTGCTTTCTATCCGGTGTTCACCGGGGCTTGATCTGCCGACGATCAAGGGATCGCCCACCTTACGGGCACGCCAAGGAGTAGGGGCAAGTTATCCCCGAACCTTGTAAACCCTCCTTGTTAGCGATCTTGCTAGTTGTGTTAGTTTGCTTTTGTTTTCTGTTTTTCTGCATACTCTGTTTTTGCTACTTCCGCTATGCTACTAACAAATCGAAGTGCAGAAATTCGCTAAGTGTTAAAGTCCAAGTATTTGGCTATATTCACCCCCCCCCCTCTCTAGCCATCCGGTTCCAACAAACGAGACCCGACATCGGTCTCGGTCACGGTCGCGAGGAAGGAGTCGAGAGCTTACACCCCGAAGATCTCCCTCCTTAGAAAGATATCCCCAGAAGGGCAAGGCCCCTGTGCGAGGCTCACCCTCGGGACATGTGGGAGTAATCTCCGAGGGACCCACCGGAGGAGATTCCCACCGGGCAAGGAAATCTCATATCCGGTGACTGGAGAACTACTCAATCGGGATGAGTCGGAGCCAGGAGCACGACCCCACAATTTCCTTCAGTCCAGCAGACCTGGAAGAAGTGGAAGCTCCCTATGAAGATGTCCTAGTAATCCTTGCCCGCATCGCCAACTACGAGGTTAAGCACATCTTCATGGACACCGGAAGTTCCGTGAACATGATGTATAGGTGGCTTTGGACCAGATGCAGATCGACGAGGATGAGCTACTCCCAGTCTCGACCCCACTGTTCGGCTTTACGGGGTATCAAGTACAGTCAATAGGGCAAATCACCCTATCGCTATCATTGGGCAGAGACTTGCTGGAGAGGACCAGGAGGATACCCTTCTTGATTGTGGACGCTCCCTCATCTTACAATGTCATCTTAGGCCGCCCGGCTTGAGTGTCTTCCAGGTGGTGATTTCTGTCTACCACCAGAAGATAAAATTCCCCGTGGGCGGTCGTTCCCCGTGGGCGGTCGTTCCCCGTGGGCGGCCGAGTGGCTGAAGTCAAGGGGAACCAGCTGGTGTCTCGGCGATACTATAGTGGGGAGGTCAGGTCAGAGTCCCGGAAGAACCCAAGGGCTCCAGAAGGCTAGCTGGAGGAGGCAGTCATGCACACGGGGAGAGGGACAAAAGGCTCGAGAGGTCCGGGCAGGCCAACTATATCCGACCCTTGCGTTCCCGGTAAGATCTATCTTGCATATTGTGTACCCGCCTATGTCTTTTTGCTGCCTTGCAGCGCATTTAAGTAATAAAGGAAGGTGCCCTCTCCGAAATGTCAATGTACCACCGAAGTAACGAAAACCCTAATACCTCGCGGTGCTGCGGATGTCCGAGGTACTTAAGCTTGGTCTGGGTGCTACGGACTCCCAACCAAGAATAAAAACCCTAATACCTCGCGGTGCTGCGGATGCCCAAGGTACTTAACTTGGTATGGGTGCTACGGACTCCCAACCAAGAATAAAACCCCTAATACCTCGCGGTGTTGCGGATGCCGGGGTACTTAGGCTTGGTCTGGGTGCTACGGACTCCCAACCAAGAATAAAAACCCTAATACCTCACGGTGCTGCGGATGCCCGGGGTACTTAGGCTTGGTCTGGGTGCTACGGACTCCCAACCAAGAATAAAAACCCTAATACTTCGCGGTGCTGCAGATGCCCGAGATACTTAGGTTTGGTCTGGGTGCTATAGACTCCCAACCAAGAATAAAAACCCTAATACCTCGCGGTGCTGCGGATGCCTGGGGTACTTAGGCTTGGTCTGGGTGCTACGGACTCCCAACCAAGAATAAAAACCCTAATACCTCGCGGTGCTACGGATGTCCGGGGTACTTATGCTTGGTCTGGGTGCTAAGGACTCCTAACCAAGAATAAAAACCCTAATACCTCGCGGTGCTACGGATGCTTGGGGTACTTAGGCTTCGTCTGGGTGCTACGGACTCCCATCCAAGAATAAAAACTCTAATACCTCACGGTGCTGCAGATGCCCGGGGTACTTAGGCTTGGTTTGGGTGTTACGGACTCCCAACCAAGAATAAAAACCCTAATACTTGGCGGTGCTCCAAAAGCCCGGGGGACTTAGGCTTGGTCGGGGTGTTACGGACTCCCGACCCAGTAGCCGAGACCCTGATACCTCGCGGTGATTAAGGTGCCCGAAATACTTAGGCACTGCGGAAACAGGTTAACACAATCTACCCGACAAAAAGGGAACAAGCAAGACATCAGAACATTAATACAGACATGCACACATCAAAGATAACAAATATTTTCCTTCATTCATATGGGAAATACATTGATGCCGACATCTCAGAGAAGTGCCAAGATACAATCAGAAGATCTGGTAAGGGAAATCACTCCTCTAATCGGGCTTTTCTCCATCACTTCATCATTCCTGCAAGTCGCTTGTCCCGAAGTCGTCTTCCACTTGTGGACAAGCAGGGGCCCACGCGCGATAAGAACAACTCGGGGAACATATGGGTGTAACAATTCCGTCATAAGACTCCGACTATCTCTTCTCGCAAAGATGCATCCAACAACAAGGATAACTACCACATTCAAAAGGAAGAGGAGGGGGAGCAGCAGATATAACTCCCCTCCGGGCGATGGTACTGTACCATCCCGACAAACGCCATGCGATGCCCAAAACTCGGGGAAACGGATAGTTCGGAAGAGGATGGCATTTTAGGCAGACAGGGGACGCACCGCCCGGGGAGGGGCAGAAGATGAAGCATCAAGAGATGTCATCTCCGCTATGCTCCCTGACGAAACACATGATGTCTCTTCTGGACTCCTCGGCCAAACTCGGGGTCCCACCTCCGCCAGGATCTTAAGCGAGACCCCGGACATCGTCTCCGCTATGCTTCCTGGCAAATAGTGAGAAACACGTGGTTCCACCGCTGTTAGGCCCTTCGGCAAGAAGCACTACTACGTTTCCGCTATTTGCCCCGGCGGTGTCGACAACCCCTGCCGTAAAAAGGGGTGGAGGAAGGGGCACCGACATAGCACCCGTCCCGCAAAGAAGTTATCAAGAGAAAGAAAGCGAAGCAAATGGGGAAGAACGGTTCACCCTTCTCCCCCTCTTTATAGTAACCACCGTTTCTCTTCGCATTTAATGCAGGCATGGCGTGGAAATAGCAACGGACGCTAACCCTGAAGCGTCACGTCGATTGGTATGCCTCTACTGCACCTAGGAACGCACAACCCTTTATGGGTCAATTCAAGAGATTGCTTGGGATGCGGAGACGACAGTTCGGAGGCCACCAACACTCTCTAAAAGAGAAGGTCAAACGGGGGCTCCACAGGGGAATAAATGCAGGCCTAGTATGTGGGCTTGCAAAGTTAACGTGGGAGATCCGTACCTAGGATTAAACCCAAAAACCCCCGATCTCTCTCTATTCCCCAAGTCCTTGAGGCAAAGATAAATGACCTCGGGAGCCAAACGTAAAAGCATGCGCGAGACCGTAAAGAAATGTTATCATTGTCATCAAAGTGAGTACAGCAAGGCCAAGCTCCCTGGTAATCACATAATCCTACAACTCTTGGCCCTCGAGAGGGAGTTCCTCCCAA
This sequence comes from Boesenbergia rotunda, assembly GCA_024364735.1. Lineage (NCBI taxonomy): Eukaryota > Viridiplantae > Streptophyta > Magnoliopsida > Zingiberales > Zingiberaceae > Boesenbergia > Boesenbergia rotunda. The sequence goes on from JAGFNQ010001663.1 coordinate 220,249, forward strand.
ACGCGGCCGACACTAATAAACTCGGATCAGCATCTGGAGGCAGAAGTTGAGCCTGCTTCAATTGGTCAATGGCCCCGTGGAAGCCTTGCTTTAAGCGCTTCATTACTTGGCCAGCAAGGATAGCGCCAAATTCATCCGATTCAATGAACTTGGTTTGAAGTCTGCCTCAGCCTCTCCGTTGCTAGAAGCCTCAGCTGCCCGAAGTTCGCATAGCTCGGCCTCAGCAGCCTCCTTGGCGCGCTTCAACTGTTCCATCTCAGCAGACATTCTATGTTGCTCTGTCAGGGCCTCCTTGAGCCTGTCTAATGCAGCCCATACCTCCGATCGAGCCTGAGCCAGGTCATCCTCGAAGACCGACAAGCGATCAGACGCCATCACAAGGTCGGACTCCTTCTGACCGAGCTGCCACGCTTGGTCCTGAACACGGGCGTTCAACCTCTCGGTCGAGGCCTCCATGAGTTGGATATCTCCCGACAACTTTTTCTCTCACATCTGAAGTTGATCCCGCTCCTGCGTCACCTGGAGCAGGTCCTTGGTAATGGCCACCGCCCGCTCGGAGGCCAACCATTCCCGATGCCAGTAACTATGTAGGGCGGACTCCTTGACCATAAGGGTATTCATACTTCCTCTCTCCACCTGAAGGAGAGTTTTCGTACTTCAGGTAGGAAGATCGACTGAAGAGTGTTTCATACTTCCTCTCTCATATTTCTTCATTCTGTAAAGAGGAAGATCGACTGTAAAGGTTTCTCCACCTGAAGGAGAGTTTTCGATAGTGAAAGTGGTGCTCGCGGCGTGGATCCTTGGATTAGTCACCCATCTGGGTGGATACCAAGTAAACGATCATTGTTAGTATTGTACTTATTTTCATTTGCATATTATTTCCGCTGCGCTAACGAATTTGTAGAGATCCAATCCGAAAAAAAGTGCTATTCACCCCCCCCTCTAGCACGCCTAAACGATCCTTCAAGTTGTAGGACTTACTTATCAGAGAATTGAGAATATGATCCCAATTCATAGCGCCTAGTGCGCCCCAACAGAGAGGTGCAACACATGGAAGGAAGAAGATCTCTTAAGTAATAGGTTAAGAAGATGATAAGCCTCTTCAAGATTAGCAAGAATTTGTTCAATAGGATATGTCCTAGATACGACGGTGTATATGCTTGATTCTAGGTCACTAGTCTCTTAAAACCATAGAAATGAGGACTAAGCAAAGGCTTAGTCTAGGGCATATTTAGATTATGAGTAAATCAGCACATGTGTTGAATAGAGACATTGACCAGTTGGAATCTAGTGCATATGTTCGTAGGCAATCCAAGGGAAAATAAGGTGGTTTAATAGTCCTAAGGATCAGAGGACATTTGTTGGGACGAATGTCTGATTCTTAGGAAAAGGACTATGTAATAAACCAAAAATCCAGGTGTAGAGTTACTTTGAGTAAATTAAATAAGAGGACATTTTGATCTTAGTACCAACTGCACAAGAGGTTATACCACAGGACACTGCACCTCGTGTCACAGAAGATACACAAAGGGTACCTTATCGTAGTGGGAGGGTTGATAGACAACCTGGAAGTTTCATGTTCTTGGAGAGTCTATTGACTTGGTCCTAAGTGAACATGAATCAGATCCAGGTGTAGAGTTACTTTGAGTAAATTAAATAAGGAGACATTTTGATCTTAGTACCAACTGTACAAGAGGTTATACCACAGGACACTGCACCTCGTGTCACAGAAGATACACAAAGGGTACCTTATCGTAGTGGGAGGGTTGATAGACAACCTGGAAGTTTCATGTTCTTGGAGAGTCTATTGACTGGGTCCTAAGTGAACATGAATCAGATCCCTAGACCTATGACAAGGATCATCCGCTTTGAAGAGATAAATCCAGTTGTATGGATTTGTTCAAAGGACGGATGATAGTGTGTATATAAAATGTGACAGAAACGAAGTGGTATTCTTGTATTGTACATAGATAATATTTTGTTAGTTGGCAACAATGACGAAATATTGTCAGACATAAGGGTATGGTTGTCGGCACAATTATGAAGGACTTGAGAGAAGTAAGACACATCCTTGGGATCAAAGATCTAAGGGATCTCCAAACAAGGATGATGTGCTTATCTCAAGCTTCATATAAAACATTGTCCTAGCTCATTCTAGCATGGATACTGTTGGGTTCTCCTGGCACAAAATCACAAAAACGCAGCGGAAACAAGAACCCTCGAGCGATCCATGCGAAAGAAAAAACTCGTACAAAGTTGATCTATATCTACTTCTAAAGAAGATATACCTTTGGAGCGTGCCCTTTGCTTATCCCGCTCGTCCAAGGTGTGCCGGATCTCTTGCACGTTCAAGTGTCCGTGCCTCTATTTGTATACACACGGACACAATCTCTCAACTTCGGAAGAACTACCTTAGTTGTGCTAGCAACTTGAGGTAGCTCGCAGAACACCAAGAACCCTACAGTAGGGTTTCGGCCAAAGGAGGAAGATGAGGGAGGGAAGAAGAAAGGGAAGAAGGAGAGAAAGAAGACCCCATCCAAAATCACAAGGCCCTCTTTTATACTCATCCCATGAATATGAAGAGGTTTGTGTCTCTTTGGCTTCCTTCATTAATACCAATAAATAACACATCTTTCCATGTGGCTCTTTGTCATTTCCTATGCAAGAAAAGAATCTTTTCTTTTCCCTTCATTAAACACTTTAATGAATTTCCCTTTAATCCCAATCGGGCCTCTCGGGCTTCCAACCGGTCTCCCGACCAAGTCTGCCGAGTGTCGAGCTCCCGACCCAGTCTGCCGAGCTCCGACCCAGTCTGCCGAGCTTCGACCCAGTCTGCCAAGTGCCGACCCAGTCTGCCGAGTGCCGACCCAGTCTGCCGAGCTCCCAGCCCAGTCTGTCGAGTGCCGACCCAGTCTGCCAAGCTCCCAGCTCAGTCTGCCGAGCTCTCAGCTCAGTCTGCCGAGTGGCGTGTTCCCGACCCGCACTCCCGAGTTCCCAACTCGAGCTCCCGAACTGACCTCCCGAGTTCCCAACTCGGGCTCAGGTCTCCCAAGTTCCCAACTCAGGTTCAGATCTCCCGAGTTCCCAACTCAGGCTCAGATCTGCCGAACAGATTTCCCGAAGCATTGTGTCCTTTGTATGTGACCCAATTGGTTCTCGTGAAGTTGGCAATGCGCCTAAACACTTTAGACACATAAGCAATGAGCGGCATCTAGCAATGCATCATTGCTACTCAAGTAACAAGAAAAGTCGAGATCCGACTAAACCTCCGTGACTATGATAATGTATGACCTTGTCCTTCTATCCTTGATATGTAGATTGACAAATGAGGCATAGACCGTGTCATCCTCAGTCAATCTTGTGTTTCTTGATCCCCGAGTAGACTCACTCAAACAAATGAGTTCAATATCTCATATTGACTCATTCGAGCATGGTCATGCGTTTTAATAGTCATACTCGATCAAGGGACCCACAAATATCACTCACGTCATATGGGAGGGATAGATCCCATCTACATCACTCACATCCCTCCGCATAATTCATTACATACCCAGTGATCGCCTTTATAGTCCACCATGTTACGGGTGACGTTTGACGATACCAAAGTGCATAACTCCTTATGTAGGGAACCGTAGTGACTTCAGGTCTAAGGACTATTCATACAAATAGTCACATGAGAAAGTTTATGACACTCATATGACAATCTATGAAACTTTCTCATGGCGGGTCAATTCAGTACACATTCTCCAATGTATACCCATGTGTCAACTTGATATCACATATCAATGACTTGTAAGCTCAAGTCATCAATTGACCTACATGCTAGTCTCCATGCATTAATATTGTCCTCGAATATTAATGCTCGACTAGGAATAGTTTAGTGTAGTGTTCTCTACATTATCTCACTATCGATTCAACCAATCGATATGATGTAGATAAGAACCTACTACATAAGGACATTATTATCTTAGTTATTTGGCACAAATACAAAGTAAGTATAATAACCAAACATGCATTTACTAATGATAGAATATGATACAAAATGTCTCTAGTCAATCATCACATAATTAGCTCTAGGGCTCCCACTAACAGATACCTCCAAAAAAAAGTTTTGTACTTTTTAGTTTTGGAGCTACTCTATCTAAGAGATATGTTTAGATTATCAAAGAAGATAGAGTAGGTAATGACGGTTCCTCTAGCATCGGCTAGAGGAAGTCTCTTGTATGCTAGAAACGAGCCCAGAAATCTGTTGTGCCGTGGGCATGGGTAACAGATATCGGAGTAACCTAGGTCAAGAAAATTGGAATGCGGTAAAAGCATGTATTAGTGCCTGAAAAGGACTAAGGACTATATGCTAATTTACCGGGCAGACCAATTTCCTGTAGGTTATATGGATACAGAATTCCAATCTAGATAGAGGCATATATAAATATTCCTTGGGTTTTGTGTTTACTTTTAGGAGGTAGAACCATTGTATAGTAGAGTGTTGCGCAGTGTCTACGTGATGGACCCTACTGTGGAGGCTAGATATTCTGGCAGCCTGCGAAGCAGCCAATATAACTACATGGTTCAGAAACCTCAAGATGGACTTTGATGTGATTCCTGGTTTGCTAGGGACTATCACATTTGATGTGATTAAAATGGTGCAGTTGCAAACTCGAAGGAATCACGAGTCCATAAGGCAAGTAAACACATAGAGCGCAAGTACCACCCAGAAGAGGAATAGGTGTCGTTGTCTAGGTTGCATCAGAGAATGACCTAGGTGGATCATTTCACTAAGGCCTTAGTAACAAGAGCTTTTAGGCATGTGAAGGATCTAGAGGTCAGATGTATGACATTTTGAAAACAACAAAGTCTTTGAGTATAAGTGGGAGATTGTTAGGATGTATACTAAAAGTCTTGCTTTTGGTTAGGATACATTTACATTTTAAAGAGAATCAGAAAATCACACAGTGAATGTTTATATTAGTACGTGCACAAAATGTCTGATACTTGGCATTGTAGATAACATGGTGCATGGTGTCGCACAGAAGATTATGTTATCAGGTTCCTTGCCGAAGTATAAGAAAGAGGCTCACAACCGAGATGGAGTTGGACAAACCATCAGGATGGTTGTAGTGTAATTAGGTGTGGTTTATCTTAACCATAGAATTATACTAGTGTACTTTGTTTACATTGAGTAGGACCAAAAGAGAGGTCATCCAATTTTTGTACTGACTTAGTAAATTGGATTAGACCTCGGATAGATATTATGGAGTACGATCTCTTAATCCCGAAATAATGACAGGCGTATATTATTAATTATTATTTCTTTGATTTACCAATGGGCGAGATCTATTCTGTTAGATCGATATGCCCGGTAAGTTGGGAGATAATATTAATGATATGATGTGCTGTTGATTATTAACGGAATCCGTGTCCTGGTGAGTCAGGATGATGATGCCCCCTTGGTGAGCTCAAAAAGGTCGTCATGTCAAATCTTGCATGTGGACTATGGTCCGGCATGATGAAAAGGTTGAGTGGTACTAATCAAGGATTAAGAAGATAATTAATTTAATTATCAGTAAATTAAATTAATTATCGGGCATACGATATCTTAAACACGGGGAGATGGACGACTCGTAATATGTGGAGCCCATATGAAAATATGGTGGTTGGTGAGGAAATACAATGGGATCCTTTAGTGGAATGGATCACCATTAATGGATCGGGTTTGGATCCATTAGCGGGCCAAGAACCAACTCTTCCTCATGGTCCCTATCTTAGCCCTATAAATACCTCATAGGAGTCATGATACAAGGCTAATAATAATTTTGGAATTAATTCCAATTAATCACCCAAGTCATAACTAATCTCTCCTTCTCTAAAACCTCTCTCTCCTAAGTTTTTGAAGGGGTCGGTGGAAGAAGGATTGCAGGTGCTCGGTAAAGGAGGAGAAGAAAGCTTTGTCTTCTTCTTTCCTCAAGGTCCTTGCCTTCCCTACTTGCTTCAAGGCTCGACTTCAAACAAGGAGAGGAGGAGGTGGTGTCGCCAGCGGTGCAAGAGGCCTTGCTCGGCGCCGGCAACTAGCAAGAGAAGGAGTCGGTTTTGGCAGTTGGAACCCTCTTCATCCTCCTCTTCCTCACCTCCTACCAGTGGTCGACGTTTCCTTTAAGGTGGAACAGGAGTCGGCGGCGCTTGGTGGCAGGAGGGAGGTCGCCGGCGATTTCTTCTTGGAGGATTGGTGGTCGGCGTAAGGAAGATAAAGGAAGAGGGTGTAGGGCTCAATTCTTCTCGGGTTCTTCACTCCTTCTTCATCCTCTCTTGTTGGTGAGACAAGCAAAGAAGGAAGAGAAGGAAGATCGCCGGCCGTGGCTTCCTTGGAGGCAAGCTTACCATCGGGATCTTGGAGAGAAGAAGAAAGGGAAGCCCTAGTCTCTCTCCTAGGGGTTCGGCCAAGCTAGGAGAGAAGAAGATCAAGCCTTGGTGATTCCGCGTCTTGGTAGATCGTCGCCCACACGACGTCCGAGTGGGGAGGGACATAAGGTAGAAGACTGCGAGGTAAATGGCGAGATATGGTTCTCTCGAGCTCCGGTTTTATTTTGCTATGTTTTAATTGTGTCATATTACTTTGCTTCATCATTTTATGCATGTTAGTTAATTATTTTGATTCGTTATCATAGACAATAATTAATTAACTGGACCCTGAAGATAAACATAAAAATCGGCGATCCAAATCGTCGTTTTTCCACGGTTAATTAATCTGGAAAGTTACAAGGCCTTAACCTCGGTTTTGGCTAAGTTGTAACTTGGATTAATTAACACGACGACGAGTCGGTCATTAGAGGGACGGGTCTCTATTCGGATTAAATTTTTTTTAATCCGTAGACATAGAGAGGTCTCTCAGATACGACCACGTGGTTGTCTTGGAAACCGCCAAACCATACCAACGCGAACGTCTTCGCCTTCCCTTCTTATACCAAGGAAGCCGCTTGCATGAGCGCAATAAGGGCAAGGCACGTGGAAAGCAAAAAACCGCCACATCGGGGCAACGCCAGAGACAGTCGTCTGACGTAAGCCAGCTACAGCGGCGCACGTTAGTACGAGGTTGTGAAAAGGGTCATTGAAGCACGTGGCGAGGAGGCATTCGCAAAAGGACCTTGTCGCCATCAAAGAACGTCATGCGCCTTTATAATGGATGGACAGGTATCATTACGGTACCTCGATAGCTATGTAAGCCTTTTGGGAAGGACAAAGCCAAAAAGGGATTTCCTGGGGACCCACGACAACCTCTACAATCCTAGGACCCCGTATAACTACTAGGACCCCCTGGGACACAGCTTCTTCACTACCACACCAGTCCGATCAATCAGTCACACTTCCTTCGATCAAACTTGAAGGGAGGGATTTGTGATGGGGTTGGATAGCCCGTGACGGGCACGGGGATGAAGAAGCTGCGTGACAAGATGTGACAAATCTGAGCGACTCCACTCTCAGAGCTCCCAGGACACTCTCGGGAAGAGGAGCCTCCAGGTCCCCCCCTACCCCGCGGTAAACACACCCTGGAAGATCAAATCAGAAAACCTCTCCCGGGATCACCCCGAGAAGTCGGGTCCCGAGACCACCTCGGGGAAGTGGAACGCTCGCGACCGCCCTGGCCAGAAGACCCCGAGATCACCTCGAGGAAGCGGAGCCCAAGAAGCATTCAGCCTCAAGTAACGCCCCCCCTTTATTCAGATCTGCGGATAACCATCACCCATTATCGTGGAGTCATTATGACCCATAAATGTCGCAACGGGCCAAACTTGATGGTGGTGTGGACCGTTGCAAAGATTATCCAGTAACCGACAAACAGGGAGGGCGTGGCAACGATCGCGGGACGCGCGAAGGCAGCCACCGCAGGTATAAAAGGTACCCTAACCCCTCCGGTAAAGAGGGTTATGCATTCTCTACTATTTACACATTTTTCTGCCTTGTACATTTTCTCTACATCGAGGCACTGACTTGAGCATCGGAGTGGGCTCCGCCGGACAACCTCCGGCGTGTTTCCCTAATGCTCGTGTTGATCTCGCAGGGCACTGAGTTCCTCCCTTAATGTCAGCATCCGTGTGGCATGAACCCTGGTGACTAGCCGTCGACGTTGATTCCTTCCGGAACATTCGTATTCATCCTCATCTATTATATCTATTCTCATATCCATTTCATACCTATCTTTCATCCCCATATCTGTCGGATGATCGGGTATCTATGCCCTATCTATCATCCTATTATTATCTATAATTTGTTTTAAATAAATAAATAATTTCAATAAACGTATGAATATTTATCAAATTCTTAAGTTTTTGTCCTCGTCCATTCTTCCTCATCTCGCATTCTTTGGTGAGAATTTTTAGTGGAAAAGATAATAAGATGCATGTTGTTGACCAAGTAAAGAGACAAACTAGTGAGCTAAAGTTTTTTTCCCTAATAAAAAATGATATATATATATATATGTATGTATATATCGAGTATATGGTCTAAAAATTTCCTCCATATCCTCCTCTATTAGAGTTGGATATCGGATTCGGAAAAAATTGTTATCCCTAGTTGTACCATCTGCTCTAATCTAATTGCATTTTTTCTTTTGGTCTCAAACAACCCAAATGTGGAAAATACCAATCAATGTTTCAGTTCATACAACAGAATTTTCTGTTTTCAAGAAAAGATGAAAGCATATGAAATCTGTACAATCGCCAGTTATTATGGTCGATCAAAGCATGTGTAGGATCATTACATTGCACCATGCAGACTTGAATCAGGAGAATCGACAAGTTGTCCATGAGTCCACCTCCTCAACATCTCCAATGCAGCCTTTGGCTGGTCCATTGGAACCATATGCCCTGCATCATGAACCTGTGGCAAGCATGTCAAGTTAAGCGAAGACATGAAGTGTGCTAAGTATGAACAAAGTCCAGCCAGTGAAACCGGTTCAAAAATGTGGGTAAAGATTAATCAGCACAAGCATGGAACATACCTTGAGGAAACTCAGAGGTCCATGGGTTTTCAGAATGCCAGATTCAGCACCATCCAACGAAAATGGCACCTCAGGTGAAGACGCAAACTCTTGACGGCCAGACCATTCCATGTTATGAACCCATCTTGAATTTCCTACTCAAATGAGCATGTAAAGAAGTTAAAGGATGAAGAACAACACTCAATTAAAGGTGAAGTTTAGAGGGAATCATGCAGATTTCTCTTGCTCACACATAATTTCTTTGAATAATACCTCTAACTCATCGAGGATTCTTTGATTTTGGGAGGTTTTAAATATCTTTTCAGCTCTTACATACACTGATATTTAACCAACTATTCATAGTTCTTTTTTATTTTTTATTTTTGGAAAAACAACAATTTCGGTCTAAGCTGCAATTCATTGTACTTGCACAAGGAAAGACAAAACTTTTGTATCAGAGCCTTACCGAGCCAATTGCAGATTAAATCATATTCACCGGCATACACAAGCAACTTAATGCCATCCTCCAGAAGGGCAGGAATACCTACTTCCAAGTTCTTCATCCAGTCGGTCATCATGGCTTGATACACAGTGGTACTACATGAGACAAATTCTATGTCTCCAACTCCGAGGGCATCTCTAACAGACTTCTCGTTAAGGAACTTCTCCATGTTAGAGAAATCATAACATAGATCTCCTTCACATGGCTTCCTAATGTCGTAATACTACATAAATTTTGTGCAGTGAAGTTAGCAACTTGCTTTCAGCATTAAATTTTAGTCAATTTGTTGCAATTTACTCACATTGACTTGCCCGATAAGCTTCATGATTGAGTTAAATATAGAATTGCAAACTACATATGAAGCTAAGCAGGAAGTTGTCCCAGATGTACCTGACAGATTTGATCACCATCAATACCTTCACATTTGGAAAACATATAAACACGGCAACTCAAGGATTTGTAGTTCTAACCGCCAGGTTATAGATATAATTGACAGTACATAGTGAATATACTTCTTGAGATTGGCTGATAGCAACATAGATTTATAAATGGTATGCACTTTGAAAATAACTTGTGATTTGATATGATGGGGATAAAGGAGATGCAGCGCAAGTTGAGTTCAAAATCTTAAAAAAAACCAATATTGTGAATGTTCAATTCAAAAGTGAAATATTGATTCTAGAGGTAACTGAATAAATATTTCAAAATCTTAAAATGCAGGATAGGAATAGTTACCGCAAAGTTTAATTGCTAGTTGGCATGCAGGATAGATCTTGTTGATCCGATCATAGTCTGATTTATGTATTAAACCATTATCTAATGCATAATCCGTATATGCTTTGTATTGTATTTCAGGGTCAGTAAGCCCATTGCCAATAGCAAATCCCTGCCATGTTGCTCGTTCAGTCAGAAATTTGTGAAAGAAGATAGGTGTGCAATGAACAAGACTAAACTATTTCTCTTGAAGGACAAGACCTAAACTTAAAAAGCAAACCACCTTCAAGTTAATGTGAATGCCTTCACTGGCTTTGTTTCCACGGTGAATTCGGCTTGCAAGAGCAGGGATATAGTGTCCAGCATATGATTCTCCAGTTATATAGAAGTCATTATTCACATATTCAGGGTGCTCCTTAAAGAAACCTGAGATCATAAAGTGACATAAATTATGTTAACTTTCAGAAAGAAAACTGATCACTAAGTGGCATAATTAATATTAACTTCAAGACAAGATTGAAATCATAAAAATGACAAATTATGATATTGAAGTGGGAATAAATGATAAAAGTTCATAAAATCATGTGTCTTGTAGTTGTAATTGTTAGTTTCTTTCAGTGTCCAATCACTTCTATTGACTCAATAGGATTGATCATTTATTTTA
>JAGFNQ010001664.1:0-25313 GCA_024364735.1 Boesenbergia rotunda
TTGATGAGACAATCAAAAAGTTTGATTTCTCACAAAATCCTGACGAACCCTGTGTGTACAAGAAGGTTAGTGGGAGTGCAGTCGTATTCCTAGTATTATATGTCGACGACATCTTACTTATAGGAAACGATATTTCAGTCTTACAGACAGTTAAAATTTGGTTATCCAAAACTTTCTCCATGAAAGACCTAGGAGAAGCAACCTATATCCTTGAGATTAGAATCTATAGAGATAGATCAAACGGTTGCTCGGTCTTTCACAGTCTACATATATAGACCGAGTGCTTAAAAGGTTTAGCATGTCGGAATCCAAGAAAGGTTACCTTCCCATCAGGCATGGGATCAACCTTTCAAAGTCTATGTGTCCGCGCACAGAAGACGAGAGGATTTGCATGAATAAGATTCCCTATGCATCCGCGATAGGATCTATCATGTATGCTATGTTATGTACTAGGCCTGATGTATCGTATGCTTTGAGCATCACAAGTAGATACCAGTCGGATCCAGGAATGGATCACTGGGCGGCTGTTAAAACAATCCTTAAGTACTTAAGAAGAACTAAGGATGTGTTCCTAATATATGGAGAAGGAGATTTGGTAATACGTGGGTATACAGATGCCAGTTTCCAGACAGATAAGGATGACTCCAAATCGCAGTCTGGATACGTATTTACTTTGAATGGAGGCGCAGTAAGTTGGAAAAGTTCCAAACAAGACACCGTAGCGGATTCCACCACGGAAGCGGAATATATCGCAGCTTCGGAAGCAGCAAAGGAAGCAGTCTGGATCAAGAAGTTTATCTCCGAACTTGGTGTGGTTCCAACCATTGATGATGCAGTGCCGGTTTACTGCGACAACAATGGAGCTATTGCACAAGCAAAGGAACCAAGGTCTCATCAGCGATCCAAACACGTGCTTCGCCGCTATCATCTGATCAGAGAGATTATAAGTAGGAATGACATACAAATTGAGAGAGTTCCCACTGAAAGGAATATAGCGGATCCTTTAACTAAGGCCTTGCCTCAAAGCAAGTTTGAGGGTCATGTTAGAGCCTGTGGTATTGGATACCGTAGCGATTGGCATTAGGCCAAGTGGGAGTTTGTTAGTGATATGAGAGAAGTGTCCTAAGGCAATCGCCTTATGATTGTAAAATATTTATATTAATAAATGATAATTCACTATTTGAGTATACATGCTTGTGTATTTGATTGGGATCTTAAACTCATCTACTGAATGTCCGCAATACAACTCACAGCATAAGAGAATTTGTGATGAGATCACAACTAGTGATTATCTCTAAATGCGCAAATGTGAAGTATTGAAAATATCCCTAGTCGATGAATTGATAAAAACGGACACTATCAATTCTGTTGAGACTAGCATGGGTTATTCTCTAATCAGCTGATTCTCACTGGCTGGTGACATTGGGATGTCCGGAGATAAACATGGATGCTAGTTAAGGGAACTAGTTCATTGGAGTGACTAGCTGTAAGACTTCATATGGGAATCTACATGTAGATATGTCAATGAAGATCTTACTGCGGCTTAAGTGCGATGTTCCTTTGACTTGCGGTGTTCAAGTCATATTGGTCATGGAGACTTATACTTTGACATCTTAAGCAAGCATCTCCAAGGAGGTGTGGACCCAGGATGATCGGGTATAAGCCGAAGTGCCCGAAGATGTTTGAACAGCCTACAAAGGATTCACCACTCCTTGCGAGGAGATGTATACCCAGGCCTATCGTCGGATTGTTACTCAAAGCCTCTGGCCAGAGCATATCATGTTTAGAGTGAGAGTCTCTAAAATACATGAGAGTAATTAGAAATCCAAAGGACGAGTAAGACATTACTTGGGCTAGGTGTGACGTAGTCAGCCTAGTGGGGACTGACACCATAGACCGTGTCCTGAACCAAGTGGGTATAAGGTGGTGAAGGGAATGGGGCACGATTCATTAGAGCTGCTGAAGGGTTTCAGAATAATTTCTTCTGAGGTCAAACCGTTGATCTTTCGATTAATTGGGGATCATGATGTACTACTAGGTGCCACTCATGATCGTTCTATAATTAGTTAATTATAGACGGCCAACATAAATCGAAAGCCTATTTAGTCACACGCACTACGAGTAATCCTAGGGATTTAAAACGAGTTGAAAATTGGATTTTCCGATCAAGAGAAATAAGTCGAATCTGAGTTAGTCAGAGGCGCAATGGAAGCTAAAAAATGGCTAAGTCTTTTGAAGGCTTTTTGGGCGAATTAAATGAGTTTAATTCGCGGCGGTTCGGGTTGGTTTTGGCCGGCCAAAGAGGGTGTTAAACCCTCTTTGGTGGCCGGCCAAATAGAGGAGAATAAACCAATTTAATTGGTTTAATTAATTAAATAAATCTAGTACGATTTATTTTATAAATTATGGATAAATAAATTTGTATAAAGAAATTTATATAAATAAATTTGTAAAAATTTATTCTTTTTATGGAAGTTAAAATAATCCATGAATTGGGTTTATTTTAATTTTATAAAATCAATTATGAATTGATTTTTTCATAATAAGAAAGTTTATAAATTTCTTATAAAATTTATTCCTTAATTTAAAGAGAAGAAGAATTAGTTTTTATTATAAATTAGTTTATAATAAAGACTTGGTTTAAACGGAATTAATTCATAAGAATTTATAGGATAAATTTCTTATGATAAATAATTAGTTTTATTATAAAGTTAGTTATAATAAAATTCATAAGAGATTTATCAAATTCATAAGAGAATTTATAGGATAAATCTCTTATGATAACTAATTTGTTTTATTATAAATTGTTTATAATAAGACTAGGCTTAAAAGGAATAAGCAATAAGAAAATTTATAAGATAAATTTCTTATAACTAATTCCGTTAATTCGGTTTAGAGGGAGACTTAGCAAAGGAGTTGCTACTATATAAAGGAACCAAAGGCTAGCCCTTATTCCATACAATTAAGAGATTAATTATTCTCTCCCTCTCTCTCTCTCCTCCTCCTCTTCTCCCTCCCATTAGGGCCGGCGCCCTTCCTCTTGCTTAGGGCCGGCGCCTCCCTCTCACACCCTAGGGCCGGCGCATCCTAGGGTTGCCGTGAGCTATACGAAGAAGAAGAACCACAACAAGAAGAAGAAGAAGCGGATAGCGACTCCTCTCCTCTCGGAATTCGATTCCGTTATTTCTTGTTGGTTAGTTTTCCTAATTTTTCTCTTAACCTTCTAGTTGTGCCTTCCGAGAATCTAGTAGTTCTCGTCGGCACAAAACTCGTGACTTTGCGAAGTCATCCCGAAGAGAACTCGGCGTAGACGCGAATAGAGGCGAAGCTTCCAAGGGACGCTACGGTTGGATCTCGTCCCTTTCTTCAAGTTACGCGAGGTATAAAAGTAAATTAGTTTACTTTTCCGCAAACTTTTATTTCATGATTATGTCGATACACTATAAGGTTGCATGCTAGATACGAAGTTAAAATAATTTAGGAAATTATTTTATGCAAACTCTTCCGCTGCACGTAAAAATTTAAAATATTACGAACTCGTATCCTTGTCGACATGCACCCGGTCCCAACACTAGGTCTAAGCATGGTAATTTGCCAAAATAAATAAACAAGCAATCATGCAAATTTAAAATAAGAAATGAATTTATCTAATTATAAAGATTGTTTTTAAGTTGGCTCCCCCTGGACTAAAGTCATGGTAATGATTTGGCATGATATGAATCTTATCCTTGGGGATCCAATACTAGTTTGGTCTTCCTTGGTTGTTCAGGCAAAATTTGGGTACCCATGCCTGAACTTTGGGTCTAGATTGGTTCAATACAGCATAGTATGACCTTTGTCTAGACTTGGTTCGATACCCTAATCCGGATCGATTTAGAATGGACTTCTGTTTTCCAAGGATCATGTCAAGACCCTTGGAACCCGAAGTGAATCGTTCCAAAGCTGCTCTAAGATCCTTGACTTGAGTTTTCAAGGAGGAGTTCTCTTTCTCAGGCTTTTCAACTTGAGTAGAGGTTCCTTCTTGAACCTTCTCAGTCAAAGATCTAGAGTCAGCTCCCTCTTTTCAGGAGTTTTACTTCCTGTCGGAGGGACTCGACTTAGATTTTGGCTTTCGCCAAGTTACTAGATAGGTAAGCAATTTATTCTGCTACTTCAACTTTAGAATAACCACTTACAGTTATTTTGCCGTCCTCCAAAATTGTGAGCTTTCCGTCGTCCGGCTCTGATTCTGATCCGGTGTCGATGTCTTCCGAAGTAGTCAAGGCGAGCAGGTTCGATTGTGGGGTCTCTTCTTCTACTTCGGAGGAAGACTCGTCCCACGTGGCTTGAAGGGCCTTCTTCCTTCTTGTCTTCTTGTCTTCTTTTAGATTAGGGCACTTCAATTTGTAGTGTCCCTTCTTGTTGCATTCGTAGCAGATCACGTTTGATTTGGTCTTAGACGTTGAAGGTTCAGCTGGATCTTCCTTCTTTCGGCTAGCTTTTCTTCTGTTGGTCTGATGCTTCAACTCCTTGTAGTAGTCCCGGGCTAGCCGAACCAGCTTGGGTCGATCCCCTTCGCTGTCTTCTGAGTCTGAGTCTGAGTTAGACTCGGGTGCAGGTTGAGGCTTTTTCTTGACCACCTTTCCTTGGATTTTTCCTGCAAGAAAAGCAATACCTTTCTCAGATAAAGTGCAGTTAGTCTGCTCATGTAGTTCTAATTCTAAAAATAATTTGTCTAATTTAATTTTAGAAAGGTCCCTAGAAACTTTGTACACATCTACCATAGATGCCCACAAAGTATTTCTCGGGAAGGCATCTAGGGTATACCTGATAAGGTCACGGTTTTCTACCTTGTGACCGATTGTGTGCAGACCGTTCATCAGCTCCTGGATCCTGGCGTGGAGCTGGGTTGCTGACTCGCCTTCGTTCATTTTGATGGTGTACAATTTGTTCAGCAGTAGGTCCCTCTTGCTGATTGTGGTGTCGGAGGTACCTTCGTGCAATTCGATCAACTTACTTCAGAGTTCCTTTGCACTGTTGAAGGGTCCCACCCGATTCAGTTCTACTTTGGTTAGTCCGCATTGGAGTGTCTGGGTCGCCTTTGCATCAGCCTCGATCTTCTTCTTTAGCGAGGCATCCCATTCTGTGTAATGCTGTGCCACTCGTTCAGCATTCTTAGGGATTTCCAAACCAGATTGGATTATGATCTACATATTCACCTGAGTTTTCAGGTGGACTTCCATCCGACTCTTCCAATAGGAGAAGTCTTTTCCACTGAAGAGTGGTGATCTGGCAGTGTTGAAACCTTCTTGCATGACCATTTTAAAATTTCTGAAATGACACAAAACAGAGAAATTTTGTCCCAAGCCTTGGTCTTGGATTAGTAGTACGAGAACAAGATAATAATAATAAAAATGATCGAGTGGTGTTGCACCAACCTTGATTAATGAGAAAATTTTGAAAGAAAATAAAAAAATTTCATAAGATCCGAAAAACTTTCAAATTGGTGGTTGCACCAAATTTGAGCCACCCGCTCTGATACCACTTGTTGGATCGAGAAAAATGATAGATGGGGGGTGAATATCGTTAAAAACTTTTCGGATAAATTAAAGAGCAAGTACGCAGCGGAAATAATTTAATGCACGCAAGAACACAAGGATTTTTACTTGGTTCAGAGTTGTGGTCAGCTCCTACTCCAAGGCCCACGGTCCTTGACCGTTTACTTTGGGTAATACTATAATCGCGCAAAACAGTTTACAAGTTGAGTACAGAAATATTGCAAGAAATTAAAACTAGTTACACTTTTCGTCCCTACCTGACATAGATTAGATCATAGCAATGCAAGAAGAACTAGCCAAATTTGAGAGAAACCAAGTCTGGGATTTACTACCTAAACCTGAGGAAAAATCAATTATAGACACTAAGTGGGTTTTTAGAAACAAACTAAATGATCAAGGGGAAATTGTGAGAAACAAAATCTGCTTAGTAGCTAAAGGGTTTAGTCAAGTTAAAGTGTTAGATTATGATGAAACTTATGCCCTAGTAGCCAGACTTGAATCAATTAGAATGTTATTAGCTTTTGCAGCCCATAAAGGGTTTAAACTATACCAAATGGATGTCAAGTCTGCTTTTCTTAATGGGTTTATAAAAGAAGAAGTATATGTAGGGCAACCCCCAGGATTTGAGGACTTAGAAAAACTTGAATATGTATTCAAGCATAGAAAAGCGCTTTATGAGTTGAAACAAGCACCTAGGGCATGATATGAACGATTATCAACCTATTTAATTTCTAAGGAATTTAACCAAGGTCAAATTGACTCCACATTATTTGTTAAAACCCTAGAAAAAGATATATTTATTGCACAATATACGTTGATGATATAATATTTGGATCTACTAATTCTAATTTTCTAAACGAATTTGTCAAAATCATGGAGAGCGAATTTGAAATGAGCATGGTAGGTGAGCTCAACTTTTTTATAGGGCTACAAATTAAACAAACTAGGGATGGTAATTATGTCCATCAATCCAAATATGCTAAAGAATTAATAAAGAAATTCAAAATGGACAATTCTAAAAGTTTAAGTACTCCTATGGCTACTAATGTTAAAATTGAGAATGACCCTGAGGGAAAACCAGTTGACTTAAAATTATATCAGAGTATGATCGGTAGCTTAGTATACTTAATTGCTAGTAGACCTTATATTTTGTTTTCTGTAGGAATGTGTCCTAGATACCAAACTTGTGCCAAGGAATCCCACTTAGCAGCCCTAAAACGAATTCTAAGGTAAATTAAGGGTACCCTAAATGTAGGGATTTGGTATCCAAGGACTTCCACTTTTGATTTATCAGGATATTTTGACTCTGATTATGCCGGGTGTAAGTTAGATAGGAAGAGTACAAGTGGAAGTTGCCAATTGTTGGGACATAGTCTAGTCAGTTGGTGTAATAGAATGCAACATTGCGTAGCTTTATCCACAACTGAAGCAGAATATGTTGCCCTAGGAGAGTGTGTGGCATAATTTTTATGGATGATGCACACTCTTAAGGATTTATAGCTAGACTACACCCAGACTAAAGTTTTTATTGACAACATTAGTTCAATCAATTTAACTAAGAATCCAATTCAGCACTCCCGAACCAAACCTATTGAAGTCAAGTATCATTTTGTAAGGGATCATGTAGCCAGGGGCGAAATAGTACTTATGCATGTGGACTCAAAATTCAATTTAGCTGACATTTTTACCAAACCCTTACCTGAATCTGAGTTTAACTTACTAAGAAGGCAGTTAGGGTTGTGCTTAATAGAATAGGATTGTTTTAAATTTTTTTAAAAATCTTTTCTATTTTTACAATTAGCATTTAATATATTTTGAAAAATCATTTCTTTTATCAAGTTGTTAAAATTTAAAATGATTTTTAAGCTTAGATTTTTTTCAAAAATTTACCCCCTTTAAAACTAGGTTTTGCGCAAATGGACTTAGCTTAGGCCTTAACCCTAGAACTGTATGCATCTATATAAATCTAGAAACCAGCATCTTACAAGCACCTTAGGGTACTTTGATTGATAACCTAGACTAGGTTGAGATGCTTAGGTCTATACCTTGATTCAAGATGCTTTAAGTCAGTGTATCTGTAGTAATTGGGGCGAAAAATACAAATTGAACAGTAATCAAGTTAAGTGTTCAAGCTTAGCAAATCTAACTTGATCAAATCACTTAACTTGACTAACCCTAGTAAAAATTACTGTTTTATAACAGTTAGTAAGTAGCTAACTGGGTTAGACAAGACCCGAGCAAGTCCAGATTAATTAGTTTGGTCCTTTATCTTGCTTAAATTCACTAGAGTTGGTTCAATACCGATCTACAATTTCTTTTAACTAGCTCTAATTCGAAATAGACTTGCAATGGTTGTTATCTATTTTTTTGATATATGGCAAAGGGGGAGAGAAAAAAAAAGAGTAAAATTTTTTTTTTCAAAATTTTATTTATCTCTTTTTCAAAAAGTAAAGTTGAACTTTTAAGTGTATTTTTCAAAAATTTATTTCTAAGTGCTTTCAATAATTTCTAAGTGCATTTTTGGTCTAAGAAATATTTCTAAACTCTTCTTAGAAAACAAAATTTGCCTGAGCAAAATTTCTTAGTGAAACCTTTTTGGCAAAGTATTTCTAAGTGAAAACTTTTCTTAGTAAACAAATTTTTTAATTTCTTATGTAGGTATTTTTCCAAGTAAAAAAAGTTTTTCAAAATGCTTTACAAACGAACAAATATTTTTCCAAGAAATTTTTTTTTAAGTGTGCAAAAAGCTTTTCTTAGTAAACAAATATGTTTCCAAAAATTCTCGAAGTGCACAAAGATTTTCCAAACTCATTTTTCTAAATGTGCAAAAGTTGAAACGTCTTAAGGGAAAATTTTCTTTGGCTAAGGAATTTTCTTTGCAACAAATTGGTTTAAAGCCTTTCGAAGTAAAGGTTTTTTGGGCTTGTAAAAACCTTTCAAAAATTGTCTAAGTGTATAAGGTTTTTTTGCAAATGCTTTGCTGGATCTTCAAAACACTTAGACAAAACCAAAATGCTTTGCTCAGTTTACAAAACACAGTGAAAATTTAAAATATTTAGAAGTTTTTCAAAACTACATATCATTGAAAATTTCAGGGGGTGAACTTTTTCAGGGGAGCTTATATTCATAAGTATCTAGTAAAGATAATCTTGTTTGTTAGATATGCTTGAAATGCTTCTTAACTTAACTTTTTGAACCGTGTTGCCATAAATCAAAAAGGGGGAGATTGTTGGTGCAGGAAGCACCAAAGTTAATCCTGTGTTTTGATAATGAAAAAGGGTTCAGAAGTTAAGGTCTTGTTGTGATCTAACGATGCTAATCAAGTGTGCAGGGAAAGTCCTAGGTATACTAGGAACGAAGTCCTGGTTCTATGAATTGGGCACTGTCCTGCCCGTGGGTTGGGCACCTAAGTCCTGACGAAAGGTTGGGCAATAAGTCTTCATCGTAGACTGGGCACTGAAGACATGGTCAGTGAAGTTAGGCAATAAGTCCTGGCCGAGGGCTGGGCACCGAAGACCTGGTGAGTGAAGCTGGGCACTAAATGTTGGGACCGGGTGCATGTTGACATGGATGCGGGTTCGTAATTTTAAAATTAATTACGTGCAGCGGAAGGTTTAGCATAAATAATTTCTCAAATTATTTAACCGCACATCTAAGCATGCAATTTTATCTTGTGTAGACATGATCATATATTTAAAATTTTGCAGAAACGTAAACTAATTTACGTATTACCTCGCGTAACTCGAAGGAAGGGACGAGATCCAACCGTAAGCGTCCCTTGGAAGCTCCACCTTTATTCGTGTCCACGCTGAGTATCTTCGGCATGACTTCGCAAAGCCACAAGTTTCGTGTTCTCGAGAACTACTAGATTCTCCAAGAACGCTACAAGAAAAACCAAGAGAGAAGTCGGGAAACTAACCACAAAAGGATGGTCAGAATTAAAATTCCGGCGAAGCAAAAGAAGAGGCTTGCGGCAAAAAGATCCTTGTGGCAAACTCTAATTCCGGTAGCACCTTCTTCCGGCCAAGAGATGGCCGGATCTTTCTTCTCTGGCAGCAGGTGGTGGTCGGCAGGGAAAGGGCAGGGGCGGCCAGCTGGTGCTCCTTCTTGGGGCTGGTTGGCGCACGGCAAGAAGGGGAGGAGAGAAGGAGAGAAAGAGAGGGAGAGAGCCTATGCCTTCATCTCTTCCATTATTTTTCAAGCCTTACCTTGGGTCCTTTATATATAGTAGCCTCTCAACCATCAAGCCTCTCAAATATGGAATAACTTATTCCATCATGCCAAGTTTGATTTTATATCATGGTTAAAATAATATTTTAATTCATTATAAAAATCAATCAAGTCTCTTCTCTCCTACGGAATAAATTTCCTTATCATGGTAAATTAATCCATGATTGATTTTATAAAATAAACCAATCCATTGTTCATTTTAATTTCCATGAAGAAATAAACCAAACCTTGGTTTATTAAAAAAACAAACCACACTTGGTTTATTTTATAAATTGATCCAAAAACTTGGTTCTCTCCCTTTGTTGTGGCCGGCCAAGCAAAGCGGATGGAGGCCCTCTTTGGCCGGCCCATTCAAGCCACGCCCCAATGAATTAAACTTATTTAATTCATCTATTAAGTCTTCAAAAGACTTAGCCATTTTACGCTTCCGAAGCATCTCTAAAAAATTCAGATTCGACTTATCGTTTGGCTCAACCAAACCTAATCTCTCTTGATTGGAAAATCCAATTTTCAACTCATTTTAAATCCTTCGGATTACTCGTAATGAGTGTGACTAAATAGGCTTTCGATTTATGTTGGCCGTCTATAATTAATCAATTATTGAACGATCATGAGTGGCACCTAGTAGTACATCATGATCCCCAATTAATCGAAAGATCAACGGTTGACCTCAGAAACAATTCTGAAACCCTTCAGCAGCTATAATGAATCGTGCCCCATTCCCTTCACCATCTTATACCCACTTGGTTCAGGACATGGTCTATGTGTGTCAGTCCCCACTAGGCTGACTACGTCACACCTAGCCCAAGTAACGTTTTCTCGTCCTACGGATTCTAATTACTCTCATGTATTTAAGAGATTCATACTCTGAACATGTCATGCTCTGGCCAGAGACTTCGAGTAACAATCCGACGATAGGCCTCAGGTATACATCTCCTCACAAGGAGTGGTGAATCCTTTGTAGGCTGTTCGAACATCATCGGGCACTTCGGCTTATACCCAATCATTCTGGGTCCACACTGTTGGGAACGAGATGGCTAGAGAGGGGGGGTGAATATAGCCAATCACTCTTTTCTTGGCACTTAGTAGGTTTTCTGCACTCAACTTATCAGTAGCACAGTGGAAGAAGCAAAGGAAAATGAAGCAGTGCAGTAAACAAAAATAGAAATGAAAGCAAACAAAGACAACTACCAAGATCGCTAACAAGAGGGTTTACAAGGTTCGGGGATAACTTGCCCCTATTCCTTGGTGTGCCCTTAAGTTGGGCGATCCCTTGATCGTCGGCAGATCAAGCCCCGGTTTTTACCGGATATAACGCAACCTCCTTCTCGGTGGAGAAACCTCTCCACAGCGTTTCAAACAAGGATATAGAGTTAAGCTTAATGAAACACAGAGAATACTTTTACTCAGCACCCAGCAAGGACAAGAACATAGCAAGCTTATCTTGAGCTCCACCCAGCGACGATCTCACGCAAGGACTCCCTCCTTCGTGTCTTCTCACTGTTGGACTCCAAGCTCCTTGTTCTTTCCTCCCAGTACTCACGTAAGAGTTGGTTGCTTCTCAGATCTCAATGACTTGCTCAAGGAATCAATAGCACACGCACACAGCAAGTCAAATGTGGAGAACACAAAATCGCAGCAAGAACTTCAGCAAGCTCGAACACTTAGGATTCTCAAACTCTGCTTCAACCGAAGTCTCTTCTCGCTTTTGTTTCTCCACCAAGCATCAGATGACACCATCTCTGCAGCTCCCAGCTGCTCATCTGCCAACGCTAGCTACCACTGAGTTATCCCTGGACTCCCTAGGCTTCCCTCAGCCAAGCTCCAGTCTCAGCTCCAGTGTGCAGCTCGGCCGTTGCAACCTGAGATGGAAAAACGGACAAACCTGCTCCTAGGAAAGCCTCCATTGACTTCTCCTTGAGTGTTTGAATCCGCCCCTGTCACCTGCAGCTTAATCAGAGTGTTAGAGCAGCATATCAAGCAGTAAATCAAGATTCAGAAGTGACGCGCAGAGAATCGGATATGTTCAGAGCGTCTGACAACGCAATTTGAATTAAAGTGATCGGTCACCGAACAGATCCAGGACTTGTGGATCGGTCACCAGACCGATCTACTGCTTTGCTGGGATTCCCAGCTCTTACGGCAACACAGGCCTGATCGGTCACCGGACCGATCAGAGTGAAGCCTGATCGGTCACTCAGACCGATCAGGTCTAATGAACAGTAACTCCGGAAATTAAATCCTAAGTCCCTGATCGGTCACCGGACCGATCAAGACTTGATCAGCAAGGGAACTCACTCACTATCTGCTCCTTGATCGGTCACCAGACCGATCAGTGGCAAGGCAGCGAGGAAGCAGCTTGCTCCATGATCGGTCATCGGACCGATCAGGAGCCACACAGTAGGTTCCCAACCTCACTGTGCGCTCCCTGATCGGTCACCAGTCCGATCAGACATCGCTGGATCGGTCACCAGACCGATCCACGAAGGAGCAGTGTGCCAATGTCCCTGATCGGTCACCAGACCGATCCAGGGACTCAAACCTAGCCCTCCAAGCTAGGGTTTCATTCACCTTAGCCCTCCAAGCTAAGGATTTTTTTCATCTAACTCTCCAAGTAAGGAATTTGCACCTAACCCTCCAAGTTAGGACTTTTCACCTAGCCCTCCATGCATGGACTTTTCACCTAGCCCTCCAGGCTAGGACTTTTCACCCTACCCTTCCGAGTTAGAACTTCATCCAGCCTAGCCCTCCAAGCTAAGACTTTTCACCCAACCCTTCCGAGTTAGGACTTTTCCAACACCTAGCCCTCCAAGCTAGGACTTTTCACACCTAACCCTTCAGGTTAGGATTTTTCATATCATGCCTAATCCTCGATCAGGACTTAATCATAATCATCATAATCATCAACCTAAACTAAAATCGGTGTCAACACTAAAACAACAATCAGGGCTAGACTGCATCAACAATCTCCCCCTTTTTGTTGTTTGACAACCCGATTTTAGGTTTAGGGATTTTTAATCAAGTTTTCCAAATTTAGAATCATAGGGGAATCCAGATCCTCCCCTACAACATGATCATCCTAAACTTAACCAATCCACACTCTCCCGAGGGGCTGTTAAGTTTAAAACAAACTCCCCCTCAACCCTAGGGGTATCCCTAGAACAACAACAATATGATCGATTTTTGGATAGCCATATGACCACATGTGAAAATGATAGAGCAAGATTTAGCAATCACATGCATCATACGAACATGAAGTAACAACTCACAAAGTATGCCATAACAGTCATATGTATCAAGTCGACATTGCATTATAAGCATGAACATGGCAATGTAGCAAATATGCAGATAAAACTCATTTAAACAACATAGCATCAACAATAAGCATACTAAGATTAGATAAGCATGTGAGTCAAAGTCAGACAAGTCAAAGCATAAAATATCCAGACAAGTAGCAAGATGCAGGACACATGCATCAAGGGCAAGATACGTGTGGCACAAGGGCACAATAGTGAAGTCAAGGGGCATACAGCCTGAGAGTCATACAAGGCAAGAGATCATCAATCGTCAGCGGCATCATCGTGGGAATCATCGATATATATGATATCCCCTAGTGAAGGGCCACTGGGGACGCACCATCAGGAAATGTATGATGATACTACTCTTCCTACCATCTGTCCTGGAGTGAGCTCATCTCAGAGACATCAGATGCTAGTGTAACGCCCACTTTTTTTTCCATAAAGCGGCGTTACGTTAACATGAGTAGGGCAGGTGGACATCATAATGCAGCGGAAAACTTTAAACTTACACCTACATGCACCTACTACCATTCCTAACATCATGACATGGGAACTTGGCATATTAACTTCATACTTAGCATCATATCATGTCATACTTAGCATCATGTCATAGAGTCACATAAGTCACCATTCAAGCACATGAATAGTAAAGGCAATGTTCTATCATAAGACGAGCAAACACATTGTTTCTTGGCCAAGTCACTACCACACACATGCATTCTTGCCCTCCTGCTGCTTCCTTACTGTCCCCTTGCATGATCTGCGGTATAAGGAAATAAGACTATAAGCACAAAGGCTTAGTAAGACTCTTTCCTACTCACTAAAACCATTCATCACTTAATCATGAGCACATGAAACATTAACATACTTAGTGCATTACTTCGTAGCATAGCAAAAACATAAACATAATAAACATTGATGGCATGGCATAATACTTGGCATAGACATAAACATGGTAAACATTCATAGCATGGCATAATACTTGGCATAGACATAAACATAATAAGCATTCATAGCATGGCATAATACTTGGCATAGACATAAACATAATAAACATTCATAGCATAGCATGGTTCTTAACATAACATAAGCATAGCATGGTTATTAACATAACATAAGCATAGCATGGTTCTTAACATAACATAAGCATAGCATGGTTCTTAACATAGCATAAGCATAGCATGGTTCTTAACATAACATAAGCATAGCATGGTTCTTAACATAGCATAAGCATAGCATGGTTCTTAACATAGCATAAGCATAGCAAGGATCTTAACATAACATAAGCATAGCATGGTTCTTAACATAGCATAAGCATAAGTGCATAGCATCAATGGATGCATGAGTCAAATGCATATACATAAGGATGCTTCACTTTTAAAATCATACTTTTAAATACTTAAACATAATCATAACATCATTGGGGGTCCCCGGCTTGTACCACATACATACATCATAAGCGCACATCCCTATGTAAATACGAGATAGCGAGCCCCGACCTACTAGGGTAAGGACAGCATAGTCGGTAGTCCCAGAACCGGGGTGTTCTTAAGGTGCCCATCCCTGTTGCACAACTTCGGTAGTGCCAGAACCGTGGACAGCATAGTCGGTAGTCCAGAACCGGGGCGTTCTTAAGGTGCCCATCCCTTGGACCCATACTTCGGTCCGGTACAAGCCCATTCATAAAGTAAAATACTTCATATGCTTCATCATTCATACATCATGGCATGCATCTTTATTCATAAAGCATGGCATGCTTCTTCATTCATAAACATAACATATGTAACGACCCGGCCCGTCTACCGGCCCATTTACCGGTCCTCATGACCGTCGTACCGTCATACCATTGACCATCGACCGTGCCATTATTCATAAACATGGCATGCATCTTTATTCATAAAACATAGCATGTACTTTCATTCATAAACATAACATGCATCTTCATTTATAAACATAACATGCATCTTCATTCATAGAACATGGCCTACTTACATAAACATCATTCTTATTTCTAGTACTTGCATGATCATGGCATATAAGGTAAGCATTGCATTATATTCATTGAACATGACATGTTTGCATAGGCAATCATCCTAATCCATAGAGTTTGCATGATCATGATATATAAGGTAAACATGGCATTTCATACATAAGCATGGTATTCATCCCAAGCATACATAAGTAGGACTTCCATAAACATACTACCTACCATTCAAGTGCATGGCATAGCACACAAGACATTCATAAATAAACCCTATTAGGTATGGCATCCAATCATAAACATAAACATAAACATGGTGCTTAGGGTTAGGGGTATAGGTAACTTAATTTCTACCACATGCTTGAACCTTTATATATACTTCATAAATAAGCATAAACCATCATTCTTCAAACCCTAACTCCCCCCAAATCCTATTTACCTTGCTTGGCCGAAACCTATAAGGAAAGGTTCCATCATTCAATTAACATGTAAGATAGCATAAGGTAAAGAAACAACCATACATTACCTATAAGACCATGGGAAGCCATTAGGGCTCATGATTAGGGTTATCCCTAACCTTTAGCCCTCCTTCTTAGGGCTGGCCGAAACCCTACAAGGCCATGGGTGCATGGAAAAATTCTATAAAATCCCCAATCAAACATTAAACACCAACCATACCCTACCATAGGTGTCATTGGACCCCTTACTTGAGGTAAGCCCTATCTTCTTACCCTAGAACCCTCTTGGCCGAAACTTACAAGGGTCACAAGACCTTGTGAAATTCACACAATTCACTTTAAACCTCCTTTTGAATCATGGGGTTATCCCAAAGTACATACTTGAAAGGTTAAGCCCTTTCCTAACCAAAGAATCATGGTGAGAGTCCCAAACCCTAAGGGGTCTTTAGGGTACTCCAAAAATTCCCCAAAAATTATATTTATTCCATATTCATCATGATAACACATTAGAAAACATGATCTAGATTTTTAACATCATTATGGACCAAAAACCCATGGTGGCCGAATATGCTAGGGTCCAAAACATAGTTTTGTCAACATCAAACTCAAAACCAACTTTATATCATGCTAAAAATCACAAGGAACTATTATACCACAGGTGAGGGAGTCTTACATTGGTTGATCTTGATTATAGACCTTAGATTTGAAAGAAGAATGAAGATCTTGTTGCTTCTTGACCACCCCTAGCCTTTGTATCCTTGTAAAAGCCTTGGATCTTGGAGATGAAGCTTATGTGAACTTTTTCCAAGGGAGAACCCTCTCATTGGGTTTTGGCTAGAATGAGGAGGGAGGGAGGAAGAAAGGTGACTTGATGGAAGAAGAGAAGTAGCCCCCCCATGCCTCTCTTTATAACTCATCAAGGAGGGTAAGTGAAGAGTCATGGTGTCTCTTCATTTTCCCTTAAACCTTAACCATAATCCACTTCATTTCCTCATAGCACTCCCTTGCTAGGTGAATTGGTTAGAGCATGCATGGTTGTACAAGAGGTCCAACGTTCAATCCTTGGTGCATGCACTAATTTTTTTCCATTTATTTTTATTTTATTTTTCTATTATTTCAAAAATCCCTTAAAATCCCCCCATAATTATGTTAATATTTCCCATTAAAATCCCTTTATATTTCTATAAATTTTTACCTAAAATTCACCAATAATCATGGTACTAGAAAGCCCATATAAGGCCCATTAGTGCCTATTTCCCCCAAATTAAATGGAAAAACATGGATTTCTAGGTTAAAAATTCATGTTAATATTTCTAGGTCCCTCGGAAAATTATCTAAACCTGCTCAATATTTTAAAGACATATTAGGAGAATTTTCCGGGTCGTTACAATCCCCCATACCTCGTGAAAGTTCGTCCTCGAACTTAGAATAGCTCCGAGTACTTACGCCTCATCTCGTCTTCGCGTTCCCAAGTAGCTTCTTCGAACCACTGACTTTGCCATAGAACCTTGACTAAGGGTACTTCCTTACTCCTTAGCTTCTTGACTTCCCGATCCATGATCTGGATAGGTCTGCTTTCATAGCTCAGGTCCTCCTGCACTTGTATTGTCTGTGGCTCAATCACATGGTCCATATCTGGGATACACTTTTTAAGCGTTGACACATGTAACACATTATGAATGGTCGACATCTCTGGAGGCGGCTCCAGCTCATATGCTACCTTACCAACTCTTTTCAAAATCAGGTACGGCCCCACATAACGTGGACTTAGTTTTCCTTTCTTCCCAAATCTTGTCACTCCTTTCATAGGAGCCACTTTGAGGAACACCAAATCTCCAACATTAAATTCCAGTGGCCTACGCCGGACATCGGCATAACTCTTCTGCCGGCTCTGAGCAGCTTCTATCCGTTGTCGAATATTCTGTATAGCTCAGGCGGTGCTATTGATGACATCCGTTGTGAGCCCCATTTCCTTCTTTTCACCACCCTCGTACCAATAGATCGGAGACCTACATCTCCTCCCGTACAATGCTTCATAAGGTGTCATTCCAATAGTAGCTTGGTAGCTATTATTGTAAGAGAATTCTGCTAAGCATAGATATCAACACCAACTTCCTTTGAAATCCAAGGCACAATCTCGCAATATGTCTTCTAGTACTTGATTCACCCGTTCAGTTTGCCCATCAGTCTGAGGGTGAAAGGCGGTGCTAAATCGCAATTTAGTGCCGAGAGATTTCTGAACACACTTCCAGAAATGTGAAGTAAAGCGACCATCCCTATCTGAGATGATGGTCTTGGGAACTCCATGAAGTCTGATTATCTCCTTAACATACAATTGAGCCAGTTGCTCCATTGAATCTGTCATCTTGATTGCCAGGAAGTGAGCAGACTTCGTCAGTCTGTCCACAATTACCTAAATTGCATCATATCCATTCGTAGTCCTGGGAAGTCCTGAAATAAAATCCATAGAGATGTCTTGCCATTTCCACTCCGGAATTGCGAGTGGCTGCAGAACTCCTCCGGGTCGCTAGTGTTCTGCTTTTACTTGCTGGAAAGTCATGCAAGTACTAACATGCTGAGCCACATCCCTTTTCATACCGGACCACCAGAACTTCTCCTTCAGATCTTGATACATCTTGGTCGATCCTGGATGCATCGAATAAGGGGTTCCATGAGCCTCTGCCAGTATTCCCTTCGAAGCTCCGGATCATTAGGAATACATAGACGATCCCTAAGGTAGAGTTCTCCCCCTTTGACGATATGAAAACCATCACCCTTTCCTTCTAGGATCTCCTGTTTTATTTTCTGAAGATTCAGATCACCATTTTGTTTGTCCAATATGTCCTCAAATAGCGTGGGTGATATTGTCATGGTGGAAAGTCGTCCGGAGATGACTTCGACCCCAAAATTCATAATTTCTCTTTCGAGTGGTCGGGGTAACTTAGATATGGACATCAAGGTGGCACTTGACTTTCGGCTGAGTGCATCGGCCACTTTGTTTGCCTTCCCTGGATGGTAGAAGATCTCGCAGTCATAGTCCTTCACCAGCTCAAGTCATCGGCGTTGTCTCATATTCAGGTCATTCTGAGTGAAGAAATATCGCAGACTCTAGTGGTCTGTATAAATCTTACACTGCGCTCCATATAGATAATGCCTCCATATTTTAAGAGCGAAGACCACCGCGGCCAGTTCCAGATCATGAGTGGGGTAATTCTGTTCATATTCCTTGAGTTGTCTAGAGGCGTAGGCAATAACCTTTCCATTCTGCATCAGTACAGCTCCAAGTCCTAGTTTGGAGGCATCGCTATATATGTTAAAGCTCTGATTACCTTCTAGAAGGGTAAGGATTGGAGCACTTGTGAGTCTCCTTTTTAGTTCCAAGAAACTCTTCTCACAGTTTTCTGTCCATTCATACTTCTTATCCTTCCGGGTGAGAGCCGTTAAAGGGGCTGCAATCCTCGAGAAGTCCTCCATAAATTTTATATAATAGCCTGCCAGCCCAAGAAAACTTCTGATTTCGCTGGCGTTCTTCGGCCGACTCCAGTTATTCATAGCTTCAATCTTTATTGGATCTACCATGACTCCGTCCTCGGAAATAATATGGCCCAAAAAGCCCACTTGGTCGAGGCAGAACTCACATTTGGAAAAATTTTGCGTACAGTTGCTTTTCCCGCAGAATCTCTAATAATATCTTCAGGTGCTATAACGCCCGAAAATTTCCATTTTAAGTCCTTAAAGTCCTTGAAATTAGTTAAAAATATTTTAGAAATATTCTAGATATTTTTAGGAATTTTTAGAATATTTTTATGGAATTTTTCGAGTCCGTTCTGGGTATGGGGGATTGTAATGCCCGAAAAATTCTCGAAACTAATTTTAGAAATATCTTAGAATTTATTCCAAATTTATGGATATTTTTATAGAATTTTTCCGTAAACGAAAGTGGCAAAAAGGGTTATAAATAGAAAATCACGTAGGTGGGAATGGAACCCTACACCTACACTGTGAGAGACAAATGGGCAGACCAACTGCGCTAGGTTATTTTGTTGAAATAGATTGAGCGAAACAATAGATAAGGTATAATTAGGTAAATTCGCCCCCATAAGTATAAATAGATAATTTAAGAGAGAAATTTTATTTTCTCTCAACCACAACTCTCCTCCTCGCCCAAAACCCTCACGCCGCCCCTCTTCCCTCCTCTCTTGGGCGAAAACACACCAAGCCCTAGGGCTTTCCTCCGGTGGCCGGCCAAGGCTCTCCTCCGAGAGATTTTCCGATATTCGGAATCCCCACGACGAGAGGAACGCGTGAGCGCGAAGAAATCTCCGAGACTCCGAGTTTCTCCGGAACCTCCGACGCCGTTCTTGGTTGTAAGTCCAAGATATCGAAGTAAGTACTGCTCACCTGCAGTAAGAGGCGGTTTTCCGTAAGTTTTTCCCGTTAGAAAGTTAAAAATGTAATTTTCCTTTAGTTTATGATTTTGCATGTAATCCTAGTTTAATCCATGCTTGTGTAAGTTTGATTAAGTACCCTATATGAGGTTAGGGGCTAAGAAAAGTTATGAGAAAAGAAAAGAGAAGATAAAGGTAAGAAAAGAAAAGGCCAAGGCCTTAAGAAATCCCCAAAAGTCAAGACTTAGCGATTTGGGCACACAAGGTGCTCGTTAAAATGCCAAGGCATTCAAAATAAGAAAAAGTAAGTATTTTATTTTCTAAGGCCAGTACTCGGCGTCCAAGGGGGTCGTTAAAGAAATCCAGGTGTCCAATTCCAAGGTCTTGGCCCTGGTAGACCAAGGTCTGCTCTATTAGGATTGGTGGCTCGCTACCCCAACCTTTTAGGGAACGCGCATAAGATGGTACATACGTCTTAAGTGGATCCAAGTGAGTTATTATTTTCAAGTATATGCTTTAGCAAAGTTTTTCTAAAATTTAAGGAAATTTTCTAAAAGTTAATGAAAGATTTAAAATTAAAGAATTGCTAATGTTTCAAGCTAAGCCAAGAAAAAGTGAGCTAAGATGTATTAATGCTTGAGTATGCATGTTTTGAGTTATACATGTTTTAGTGTTTCTTTTAAGCATAAAAGTATCTCATGTGATTTCACATTGTTTAAAAAGCATGCTTGCACATTTCGAGATTTTGTCAGCTAGATAGTACTTGCTAAGCTTTATGCTTATTAGTTGCATTTCCTCTTGCTGCAGATAAAGGTAGAGGCAAGCAATTCTGAAGGAAGACGACGAGGCGGTGCTGAGTGACGTGTGTGTGGTGGCTGACCTTGGAGAGATCCTTGGGATGAGACAGTTTAGCTTATTTGAAATGCATGTTCAAGATTTCCAAATTCTAAGTTATTGTGTTATGGAGTTTATTAAACATTCATGCTTCGGATAGTTTTACATGCTCAATTTTGTAGAATGAAGATTCCATGTCATTTCAATTAGTATGCATACTTTTGTGAATGCACTAGATGAGCAAGGGCATGAGTAGTTTAACATGTGGATACATTGTGTTTTAGAATTATTCTTGAGCTTATTATTATTCCCTTTTGGACTAGGTCCTAATTGTACTTAAAATGCTTGTAAATTCGGTAGAAAAGTAAGATTTACATTCTATGAAGTTCTAGAAATATTATTGCATGTGCCAAGATGTGGCTAGTTTCGAATTAAGTTTTATTGCTTTAAATATACTTAGAAAAGTTGCATCCATATTTCATAATGCTCTAGTAATATTATAGCACCTTGTGTGATGAGTTTAAATGCATGACTATTAAAGTTAGAATATCATTCTTAGATAGATTTAAATACAAAAAAAAAATTTAAGAAAGTTCCGCAATTTTAGTCGTTGCATTAGAGTCAAGAAGTAGACAAAGTAACGGTCCGTCTAAGGTAGAGAAGGCGGGTCGCTACATTTGGTATCAGAGCAGTTCCCATTCTCCAGCATCACACACACATCAGCATCAACCTTGCCGTCTTCAAGTAAGAAAGTTTTAAGTTTCAGTTTTTCTATTGCTCCTTTATTTAATTGCAGTATAGAGAAATGCTTAAGTACTTCCTCATATGTGCATAGAACAAGGAAGCATGTTTAATACCTTAGTATCACGGAATCATGTTTAATCCCTAGAATGGATATTAGGTTACTAAGTAAGAAGACAAGTTTATACCTAGAGATGTAGTAGTGATTTCTTGTTCCCTTATACATTATTAGATGGCAAGAAGAGGCCGAGCTCCTAATGCAAGGGACAGAACTCCAGTTCAAGATAACAATGAGCCTGGCACAGAACAGCCAAACCTGATGGCAGTCATCGCTCAAATGCAAGCTCAGATTTCAGAGCAACAGAAGACCATCGCCACACTGATGGCAAATCAGTACCCAGTGCCCCCTACACCACCCACAGCAGGAGTGGAAACTCCAGTGGTGGCTGAAGTTCCACCAGTCACCCAGGAGACCCCTGCCGTGAACCGAAGACAAGAAGCATACCTCGTCCAGTGGCAGAGGCTGAAACCTAAAAGCTTCTCAGGCACGACTGAGCCCTGGGATGCCCAGGCTTGGTTCAAGACTTTAGAGAGCACAATGGAGCTTCTTGACTGGCCAGAAGTCGAGAAGGTCAAATGTGTCTCCTTCTGCCTAACTGGAGATGCTCGTATGTGGTGGGAGCGGGTCAAGAGTAAGAGGATAGTCAACCAGATGAGCTAGACAGATCTCGAGCAAGAGTTCTATGAGGAGTTCTTCCACATGCGGGTTACCAACAAGCACTACGAGGACTTCATGGAGTTCAGACAAGGTAACCTACCAGTGGGAGAAGCAGTCGCGAAGTTTAACAGACTAGCTCGCCTCTGCCCAGAGCTAGTCAGCACAGAGAAGGAGCGAGTCAGACTGATGCTCCGCATGCTGAACCCTGAGATAGCACTCAACGTGAACAGCGGGACGCACTGACCCCAGACCAGCGAGGAGTTGGTCAGTAGTGCACTAATCTCAGAGCACTATCTGAATAGCATCAAGGCACAACAATCACAGCAGAAGCCAGTCCTGATTGAGAGCAAGACAACAGGAGGCCAGAAGCCTCCGCCAAATAACCAGAACTGGAAGAACAAGAACCCCAAAAGGAAGCAGTGGCCTGGCAGCCAAAAAGGAAACCCAGAGAACAAGCAAGCTAGGTATCCACCTTGTCCTAAGTGTGGGAGGACCCATCCAGGAGCATGCCTTTTAGGTGTAACTGGGTGCTACTCATGTGGACAAGAGGGACACAGATCCAAAGACTGCCCAAACAAGTTTAAGGTACTCCCTCAGCAGTCCGTACAGTATGGAGGCAAGCCTCAGTTACATTACATGCCTACTATACTGGAGGGACCTCAGATCAGTCAGGGAAGGTTGGAAGCAGTACCAGTTTCAACCAATGCCAGAGTCTTTTCCCTCACGAAGGAAGAAGCTGCCAGCGCCTCCACGGTCGTAACAGGTCAAATCGTTATTTTTCAGCATTTAGCTACTACACTGTTTGACACTGGGGCGACCCATTCTTTCATATCAGTACCTTTTGCTAGTAAGTTACAGGTGCCTGCAGAGAGTTGGAGTCCAGATTCCTGACAACTCTCCCTTCAGGGGAAATCATGGAATCCACCCAGCGGCTCCGGGCTGTGTCAATCAAGATTTCAGACCGAGAGCTATATGTCGATCTAATAGTCCTTGCGATGCAAGACTTCGACGTCATACTGGGCATGGATTTCCTCAGTAAGTACAGCGCTTCAGTGGACTGTCGATGAAGGAAGGTGGTTTTCAGTCCAGAAGGAGAACCACCGTTCGAATTTCAAGGAGCCCCAAGGAGGATGACTCAGAAATTCCTCTCAGCCTTGGCAGCCCACCAGATGCTAGAACAAGGGTGTGCTAGTTTTCTTGCACACGTAGTGGACATAGAAGCAAAGGAAGAGAGCAAGCAGGAGGATGTACGGGTAGTCTGCGAGTATCCAGAAGTATTCCCCGAAGAACTACCTGGACTACCTCCCAACAGAGAAGTGGAATTCGAGATCGAGCTAGTACTAGGTACCGGTCCGGTCTCGAAGGCCCCATATCGTATGTCTCCAGGAGAGTTGAAGGAATTACAAGAGCAACTCCAGGAGCTGCTAGACAAGGGCTTCATTCGCCCGAGTCATTCACCCTAGGGAGCTCCTGTACTTTTCGTCAAGTAGAAGGATGGGTCTATGCGTCTGTGCATAGACTACAGAGCTCTGAACAAGGTAACCATCAAGAACAAGTACCCCCTTCCTAGAATAGATGATTTATTTGATCAACTCAAAGGGGCTACAGTGTTCTCGAAGATAGATCTGCGTTCTGGGTATCATCAGCTAAAGGTTAAAGAAAGTGACATCCCCAGGACGGCCTTCAGGACGAGATACGGCCACTACGAATTTGTAGTGATGCCTTTTGGAGTAACCAATGCTCCAGCAGTCTTCATGGAGCTGATGAACCACATCTTCAGGGAGTATCTCGATAAATTCGTCATTGTATTTATTGATGATATTCTCATATACTCACAGACTCCAGAGGACCATGCTACACACTTGAGGATAGTGCTGCAAATCCTTCAGCAGGAGAAGCTCTATGCAAAATTCTCAAAGTGTGAGTTTTGGCTAGATCAGGTGGCCTTCCTAGGTCACATTGTATCCAAAGAAGGCATTCAAGTTGATCCAGCCAAGATAGAAGCAGTCAGCAACTGGTGTAGACCCAAGAATGCCAGTGAAATCAGAAGCTTCTTAGGCCTGGCAGGATATTACAGAAAATTTGTGGAGGACTTTTCCAGAATAGCCTCTCCACTCACAGCCCTGACCAGAAAGAATCAGAAGTTTGAGTGGTCAGATAAATGCGAGCACAGCTTCCTAGAACTGAAGAAAAGATTGACTAGTGCTCCCATCCTGACTGTTCCAGAGAGTGACAAGGCCTTTGACATCTACAGTGATGCATCCAAGATGGGCGTTGGAGCTGTCCTCATGCAAGATGGTAAAGTAATAGAATATGCCTCCAGACAGCTCAAGGACTATGGGAAGAATTACCCTACTCATGATCTTGAGCTAGCAGCTGTGGTTTTCGCACTGAATCTCTGGAGACACTACCTGTATGGAGTGCAGTGCAGAATCTTCACAGACCATCAGAGTTTGAAGTACTTCTTCACTCAGAAGGATCTGAATATGAGGCAGCGCAGGTGGCTAGAGTTGGTCAAAGATTATGACTGTGAAATCCTCTACCACCCAGGTAAAGCTAATACAGTGGCAGATGCACTGAGCAGAAAATCTTGTGCAGCACTGATGTCCCTATCATCACTGTCTCTACCACTTCAGAAAAAAATAAAGGATTTTGGAGTCGAGGTAATAATTGGGCAACGTTCTGCATTGACTCTAGAGTCAACCCTACTTGTGGATATACAAAGAAAGCAAAGTCAAGACCCAGAGATCCAGAAGATCAAGCAGGAGATCCAAGAGGCAGAAAATTCAGAGTTTCGAGTATCAGACAGCGGCATCCTCTATCTCGGAGACCGCCTATGCGTCCCCAATGATGAGAAACTAAGAAAGAATATTTTAGAAGAAGCCCACAGTACCCCGTACTCTATGCATCCTGGTTCTACCAAGATGTACCAAGATTTAAAGAAAAGGTTCTGGTGGTCTGGACTCAAGCGAGACGTGGCCAGATATATCAGTACCTGCTTGACCTGCCAGAGAGTCAAAGCAGAACACCAGAGACCAGGAGGAGTTCTGCAGCCTCTTCCCATTCCAGAGTGGAAGTGGGAAGAGATATCCATGGATTTTATCACAGGTCTCCCAAGGACCACCCA
>JAGFNQ010001664.1:30641-131372 GCA_024364735.1 Boesenbergia rotunda
TCAATTCTGTTGAGACTAGCATGGGTTATTCTCTAATCAGCTGATTCTCACTGGCTGGTGACATTGGGATGTCCGGAGATAAACATGGATGCTAGTTAAGGGAACTAGTTCATTGGAGTGACTAGCTGTAAGACTTCATATGGGAATCTACATGTAGATATGTCAATGAAGATCTTACTGCGGCTTAAGTGCGATGTTCCTTTGACTTGCGGTGTTCAAGTCATCTTGGTCATGGAGACTTATACTTTGACATCTTAAGCAAGCATCTCCAAGAGGTTGGACCCAGGATATCGGGTATAAGCCGAAGTGCCCGAAGATTTTGAACAGCCTACAAAGATTCACCACTCCTTGCGAGGAGATGTATACCCAGGCCTATCGTCGGATTGTTACTCAAAGCCTCTGGCCAGAGCATATCATGTTTAGAGTGAGAGTCTCTAAAATACATGAGAGTAATTAGAAATCCAAAGGACGAGTAAGACATTACTTGGGCTAGGTGTGACGTAGTCAGCCTAGTGGGGACTGACACCATTGACCGTGTCCTGAACCAAGTGGGTATAAGGTGGTGAAGGGAATGGGGCACGATTCATTAGAGCTGCTGAAGGGTTTCAGAATAATTTCTTCTGAGGTCAAACCGTTGATCTTTCGATTAATTGGGGATCATGATGTACTACTAGGTGCCACTCATGATCGTTCTATAATTAGTTAATTATAGACGGCTAACATAAATCGAAAGCCTATTTAGTCACACGCACTACGAGTAATCGAGGATTTAAAACGAGTTGTAAATTGGATTTTCTGATCAAGAGAAATAAGTCGAATCTGAGTTAATTCAGAGGCGCAATGGAAACTAAAATGGCTAAGTCTTTTGAAGGCTTTTGGGCGAATTAAATGAGTTTAATTCGCGATCGGTTCGGGTCGGTTTTGGCCGGGCCAAAGAGGGTATTAACCCCTCCATGTGGTGGCCGGCTATTAAAGGAATTAAATCAATTTATTTGGTTTAATTAATAAGATAAATCAAGCACGATTTATTTATGAATTATGGATAAATAAATTGTATAAAGAAATTTATATAAATAAATTTATAGAAATTTATTCTTTTATGGAAGATTAAAATAATCCATGAATTGGGTTTATTTTAATTTTATAAAATCAATTATGAATTGATTTTTCCATAATAAGAAAGTTTATAAATTTCTTATAAAATTTATTCCATAATTTAAAGAGAAGAAGAATTAGTTTTTATTATAAATTAGTTTATAATAAAGACTTGGTTTAAACGGAATTAATTCATAAGAATTTATAGGATAAAT
This sequence comes from Boesenbergia rotunda, assembly GCA_024364735.1. Classification (NCBI taxonomy): domain Eukaryota; kingdom Viridiplantae; phylum Streptophyta; class Magnoliopsida; order Zingiberales; family Zingiberaceae; genus Boesenbergia; species Boesenbergia rotunda. The sequence continues at coordinate 31,952 of JAGFNQ010001664.1, forward strand.
TTCTTATGATAAATAATTAATTTTATTATAAAGTTAGTTATAATAAAATTCATAAGAAAAATTTATAGAATAAATTTCTTATGATAACTAATTTGTTTTATTATAAATGGTTATAATAAGACTAGGCTTATAGGGAATAAGCAATAAGAAAATTTATAAGATAAATTTCTTATAACTAATTCCGTTAATTCCGTTAATTCGGTTTAGAGGGAGACTTAGCAAAGGAGTTGCTACTATATAAAGGAACCAAAGGCTAGCCCTTAATTCCAATTCAAGTAATTGAATCATAGAGCTCTCCTTCTCTCTCTTAATCTCTTCTCTTCTCTTCTCCCTCTCCCTCTCTTGCCTAGGGCCGACGCCCACATAGAGCCTAGGGCCGGCGCCCACTTGGTGACTTAGGGCCGGCGCAACTCCTCCCTTAGTTGAGGTTGGCGTGAGCTTCAAGAAGAAGAAGGAGAACCCGAACGCGAAGAAGAAGAAGCGGATAGCGATTCCTCTCTTCTCGGAATTTGATTCCGTTACTTCGTTGGTTAGTTTTTCATTATTTTCTCTTATCCTTCTAGTTGTCCTTCCGAGAATCTAGTAGTTCTCGTCGGCACAAAACTCGTGACTTTGCGAAGTCATCCCGAAGAGAACTCGGCGTGGACGCGAATAGAGGCGAAGCTTCCAAGGGACGCTACGGTTGGATCTCGTCCCTTTCTTCGAGTTACGCAAGGTACAAAAGTAAATTAGTTTACTTTTTCGCAAACTTTTATTTTATGATTATGTCGATACACTATAAGGTTGCATGCTAGATACGAAGTTAAAATAATTTAGGAAATTATTTTATGCAAACTCTTCCGCTGCACGTAAAAATTTTAAATTTTACGAACTCGTATCCTTGTCGACATGCACCCGGTCCCAACAAGATCAATCTAGATATCGAGGATAGAAGGACGTTGTCACATATTGTGATGGTCACAATTATTAGTCACAATGGTGATGTTGGATCTCGACATTCTTGTAACTTGGGTAGCAATGATGTGTTGCTAGATACCTCTCATTGCTTATGTCCTTAAATAGGTTTAAGGGCATTGCCAACGTTACAAGAACCTACAGGGTCACACACATAGAGCAATAGATGGAGAATAAGTCCATATGATGGACCGAGAGTAATGAAGTCAAAGTTTGACATTGGCTAAATATGGAAAGTCCATAAAAGGCAAGTTTGACTTGACTCAAATTAGACAACTTGAGTTGGACTTGAGTTTGATCCAAGTGTTGGATGAATCTAATCATGGGAGAATAATGAAGTCAAAGTTTGACTTTGGCTAAATATGGAAAGTCCATAAGAGGCAAGTTTGACTTGACTCAAGCCACATCACCTTGACTTGACCAAGTGATGACTTGGCATCATCATCAAGGCTAAGTAACCTCCCCATTTGAATTTTGAATTCAAATGAGGGGTTACCTAAGATGGTGGCCGGCCACTTAATGGCCAATATACACACAAAATGAGGTTTTTGTGGTGATTTGATTTGCTCTCCCAACTTGGTTTTTGGTTTTTGGTTTTTGCTCTCCCTCTCCTCTCTTGTGGCCGAGACCCCAAGCAAGTGCTAGCACACTTTTGGTCTCTCCTCTCCACTCTCATGCTTGTGTGGATACTTCTAGAGGGTTGCTACTTTGCATCCTTGAGATCCGACACCAACCGAGGAGCGAGCGGGAATTGCGGGGCACGCATCGAAGGTAGTTTTCTCTTCTCTAATAGATCTAGGTTGTAGATCGGTTTTGAAGCATGCAAACGAGCACTCGTAAATTTTTGAAATGGTTTTCTTCGCTCGGATCCTTTCTATTGGGACTTTCGGGGTTTCCGCGACGCGAAAAAGCGGTTTTCGCTGCCCGAAAAACACTATATCTCCGCCTCCGGAAAGTCCGAGAAGGAGACCAATAGTGGACGGGCGTTCCCATGCATAGGCCTTGGATGTACTGACCCTTGGGGGTCGGGAACTAAGTAAAAATCCGCCGTGTCACTGTCTTGCTTTATTTCTCTTATTTACTTATTCCGCTACGCTACTAATATCCTAAGTCTAGAACGAAAGCTTTACGAAGATTTCCGAAAGACTTCCACGATCGATATTCACCCCCCCCTCTGTCGACGGCACCGATCCTACAAGTAAGACTCTTTCCTACTCACTAAAACCATTCATTACTTAATAATGAGCACATGAAACATTAACATACTTGGTGCTCTGCTTAGAACATAAGCATCTAGAATCACATTGCATATAATTGACATGGAATGAACATAAACATAATAAACATTCTTAGCATGGCATGATACATGGCATAAACATAAGCATAATAAACATTCTTAACATGACATGATACATGACATAAAAATAACATAAGGAAACATTCTTAACATGCATAATACATGGCATAAACATAAACATAAAGAAACATTCTTAACATACATGATACATGGCATAAACATAAACATAATAACATTCTTAACATAACCTAAACATAGCATGGTTCTTAATATAGCATAAGCATAGCATGGTTCTTAACATAATATAAGCATAGCATGGTTCTTAACATAACATAAGCATAGCATGGTTCTTAACATAACATAAGCATAGCATGGTTCTTAACATAGCATAAGCATAGCATGATTTTTAACATAACATAAGCATAGCATGGTTCTTAACATAGCATAAGCATAGCATGGTTCTTAACATAGCATAAGCATAGCATGATTCTTAACATAACATAAACATAAGTGCATATCATGAATGGATGCATGAGTCAAATGCATATACATAAGGATGCTTAACTTTTAAAATCATACTTTTAAATACTTAAACATAATCATAACATCATTGGGGGTCCCCGGCTTGTACCACATACATACATCATAAGCGCGCATCCCTAAGTAAATATGAGGTAGCGAGCCCCGACCTACTAGGGTAAGGATAGCATAGTCAGTAGTCCCAGAACCGGGGCGTTCTTAAGGTGCTCATCCCTGTTGCACAGCTTCGGTAGTGCTAGAACCGTGAACAGCATAGTCGGTAGTCCAGAACCGGGGCGTTCTTAAGGTGCCCATCCCTTGGACCCATACTTCGGTCCGGTACAAGCCCATTCATAAAGTAAAATACTTCTTATGCTTCATCATTCATACATTATGGCATGCATCTTCATTCATAAAACATGGCATGCATCTTCATTCATAAACATAACATATGTAACGACCCGGCCCGTCTACCGGCCCATTTACCGGTCCTCATGACCGTCGTACCGTCGTACCGTCGACCATCGACCGTACCGTTATTCATAAACATGGCATGCATCTTTATTCATAAAACATAGCATGTACTTTCATTCATAAACATAACATGCATCTTCATTTATAAACATATCATGCATCTTCATTCATAGAACATGGCCTACTTACATAAAAATCATTCTTATTTCTAATGCTTGCATGATCATGGCATATAAGGTAAGCATTGTATTATATTCCTTGAACATGACATGTTTACATAGGCAATCATCCTAATCCATAGAGTTTGCATGATCATGATATCTAAGGTAAACATGACATTTCATACATAAGCATGGTATTCATCCCAAGCATACATAAGTAGGACTTCCATAAACATACTACTTACCATTCAAGTGCATGGCGTAAAGCACAAGACATTCATAAATAAACCCTATTAAGCATGACATCCAATCATACACATAAAACATAAAACATGGTGCTTAGGGTTAGGGGTATAGGTAACTTAATTTCTACCACATGCTTGAACCTTTATATATACTTCATAAATAAGTATAAACCATCATTCTTCAAACCCTAACTCCTCTCAAATCCTATTTACCTTGCTTGGCTGAAACCTATAAGGAAAGGTTCTATCATTCAATTAACATGTAAGATAGCATAAGGTAAGGAAACAACCATATATCACCTATAAGACCATGGGAAGCCATTAGGGCTCATGATTAGGGTTATCCCTAACCTTTAGCCCTCCTTCTTAGGGCTGGCCGAAACCCTACAAGGCCATGGGTGCTTGGAAAAATTCCATAAAATCCCCAATCAACATTAAACACCAACCATACCCTACCATAGGAGCCATTGGACCCCTTGCATGAGTTAAGCCCTAACTTCTTGCCCTAGAACCCTCTTGGCCGAAACATACAAGGGTCACAAGACCTTGTGAAAATTCACACAATTTACTTTAAACCTCCTTTTGAATCATGGGGATACCCAAAGTACATACTTGAAAGGTTAAGCCCTTTCCTAACCAAAGAATCATGGTGAGAGTCCCAAACCCTAAGGGGTCTTTAGGGTACTCCAAAAATTCCCCAAAAATTATATTTATTCCATATTCATCATGATAACACATTAGAAAACATGAGAGGGATTTTTAACATTCCCTTAGACCCAAATCCCTTGGTGGCCGAAACCTATAAGGTTAGGTTCATGGGTTTTCTTTTTTTTTCCAACATAAAATCGCATACAAGACTTCCATATCATGTAAAACTTCAAGAAAAACCATTATACCACAGGTGAGGGAGTCTTACCTTGGTTGATCTTGATTATAGACCTTAGATTTGGGAGAAAGATGAAGATCTTGTTGCTTCATAACCACCCCTAGCCTTTGTACCCTTGTAAAAGCCTTGGATCTTGGTGATGGAGCCTTAGGTGAACTTTTCCAAGGGAGAATCCCCTCTTGGGATTTCGGCTAGAATGAGGGAGGAGGAAGAAGAAAGTAACTCCCATGCCCCCTCTTTATAACACATTAAGGAGGGTAAGTGAAGAGTCATGGTGTCTCTTCATTTTTCTTAAGCCTTAACTATAATCCATTTCATTTCCTCATAGCACTCCCTTGCTAGGTGAATTGGTTAGAGCATGCATGCTTGTATAAGAGGTCCAAGGTTCAATCCTTGGTCCATCCACTAATTTTATTTTATTTTATTTTCTATTATTTCGAAAATTCCTTAAAAATTCTCCCATAATTATGCTAAAATTCCTAATTAAAATTCTTTTATATTTATATTAAATTCTTCCTAATTAAAACCCATTTTTGGAGCCCATATAAGGCCCATTAGTACTTAACTTCTCAATTTAAATTGGAAACCATGCTAAAACTCACCCATAATCATACTAATATTCCTAATTAAAATCCATTTATATTTATATTAAATTCTACCTAAAATTCACTAATAATTATGGTACTAGAAAAGCCCATATAAGGCCCATTAGTACTCAGTTTCTTAATTTAAATGAGAAAAATCATGTATTTCTAGGCTAAGGTTCGTACTAATATCTCTAGGTCCCTCGGAAAATTATCCAGACATGATCAATATTTTAAAGAAAATATTGAGAGAATTTTCCGGGTCGTTACAATCCCCCATACCTCGTGAAAGTTCATCCTCGAACTTGGAATAGCTCCGGGTACTTGCATCTCATCTCGTCCTCACGTTCCCAGGTAGCTTCCTCGAACCGTTGACCTTGCCATAGGACCTTGACTAAGGGTACCTTCTTGCTCTAGTTTTGTCTATTATTAAGCTATTCACAAAAGAATATAATTTAACTTATTCCTGGTTAATTGCATTCGCTACTTCAAACTAGAATCTAACTTTCACTTACTATGCACAAGTTTATCATTTATGCACCAACTTATCACTCCGAAGCTCCTCTCAATTAGTACTGGTTTCAGTGTCTCTGTTCCTCACATACGTCTTTTATCTGTATTAAACTAAACGAAAATTACAATTATTATTATATGATTCTCTCCTATTACATTCAGTATCATACTTCAAGTCTACTCCTCAACAACATAATTACCGCTTTATATAAGTACAACTCTTTGTCCTTTCCACTCGAATCTCCTTCCCCTTTTTTCGAGAATTATTCTTACTTTATTATTGTCTATTCTAATAGTATATTTGTTTCTATGTAACATAACTTCTCATAGTACATAAACTCATGTATCGCTTATCCTATTACTTACTATTCTAGTTATTTGAGCTACTTACTCTGTTTTAACTACCTAACCTATAATGCATACAGTCTCTGTTAATTATACTAAAATTTCTCAATTAAATTCATAAAATTAGCTTATTATCTTAGCTATAATGCCTATTCGTCATAGTGAATTTGCGTTATTCATCTTAGCCTATTATCTTTTATGCTGGTCTATTTTACTCACATGTATCGTTTCTGATATATACTATCTGTTACATTATATTATCATTACATACTAATTCCGGTACTCAAAATTCATCTTGTAAAATTAATGGCAAAGTCTCATCGAAGCTTTCAACTTACCTTTCACTGAAATAACACATTGACATTGCTTTTAACTTAACCTACTTCTATAATGGTTATTTATTTATCTCAAAGTTTCTACTAACAAACTACAACTATTGTATATACTATCTTTTATTAGGGCACGACAAGAATTCCAATTATATTTTACTTACTAATAAATTATATTAAATATTCATTGCCTAACTCTACCCATCATAGGGAGTGTTTGGGAGAGCTTTTACTTCTTGAAAAGTGATTCTTGTAGTGATTATCTTGAAGTTAGTAAGAAGCTAAAGCATGCAGTGTTTGGAAATAGAAGTCAAAAGCTGATACAAGGTAAAGTTTGAGTGTTTGGTGAATAATCACTTTTAAGCTTAATTTTTAATTAAATGACAATAATATCCTTAAACTATCAAAATTAATTTTTTTCAATTATCTAAATATAATTTTGATACATGATCTATAATATTTTATATATTTAATATTATATTTTAAATATTATATCAAAATTATTTTTTTAATAATATATATATTTAAAAAAAATATAAAGTTAATAAAAATATAAAAAATAATAAAATAATAAAATTTATATAAATTTATACAAATATGTATAAATTTTTTTGAAAATATAAATTATATAAAAATATAAGATTTTATTTAAAAATGTGATGGTAATTATGTAAAATAATAAATTTATTAAGGGTATAAATGTCAACTTTTAATTCTACACCATAAGCAAAAAAGCAGAAGCAGAAAAAAGCATCAAATTGTTGCTTCTAGCTTTTGAGTAAAAGTTGCAGAAGTTAAAGCAGAATCTGGCATTCCCAAACACTCAAAAGCACTTTTGCATGGCTAGAAGCTAAAAAGCAGTAAGCAGAAGCTCTCCCAAACACTCCCATAATCTAAAAGAAAATACCACTTACACTTGTAAGAAAGATGATTTGGAGTATTTATTTCATTGTTTTCGCTCAATCCAAATTACTCTACTGTCCATTCTTTACTGTTCGCATGAACTGTTACTATCTTACTTGAACTACATATTATACTAAACTTCTAACTTTCTGTTCTATCTTTCCATAGTCTTCTTTCACGTATCAAAATACCTTTTCTCATTTATCAGCCATGCTTTCTCCACTCTAATCGCAAAAATCACATTCTTATGATCTCCGTATCTTACTTCTCTATCAAGAATTTATAAAATATTCCTATATCGATCTTTTCCAAAATCTAGACCTTATTAGATCGTTTCACCTAGTAAGTTTGCTTGAAAAGAAGCTCTTACTACATTCTTGCCTCTGATAACACTAACCTCTAGTTCCTTCATACAGAGTTATAGCTAAGGTCCTATTCGCTGATCTTTATCACGCCTTCTTTTGCATATCTAGTTCTTACTCTCTTTCTTTCCTGTATCAAGAATATTACCCTATGGCTACTACTATATATATATCTGCTTGAAAATTCAAATAACTTAACACATTAATCTATTCCTAATAGATATACATCACTAAGTCTTCATTTCATAACCACTACAATCTCTTAGAATACCTATTCCAATACTCTACTCCCTTAATACTACAGTTAATAAGTCTCCCTTAATAAAGCACCATCCTTTCTTTACTTCCATGCTCATCACTAAATATTAACATACACCTTTTATCAGCAGTACAAACTTGCTTTGGTCCACCACTTTTCTTAATTCCAAACAGTCATGACACTCATACAGATAATGTCGTCATTACTTTACACATTCCTCCTCGCACATCTACTTGCTCTTCTTTTCCGATTTACTTCGTTTTGCCACCACTCAATCATTTACTATATTTATTCCACCTGACTGTAGCTCTTAAGTTAAATCTCTACGGATCACCCTCGCTCTCTATCACTCACATATAAAATGCAAGTAAGGCTACTATAAGTGATTGCTATTCCTACCCATATATCAATCTCGAAAGTATTTGGTTTCATACAAAAAAATTAAAGTAAAGTATCGTTCATAGTTACATATCCTAAAGTACTTTTCATCATAAAACATCGTTCATACTTGCATATTCTAAATTCATAAAGTATCCTAAAAGTGCTTACTATCATAAAATATGCAGAAAGGTACTTACTTGGAAGCGGCAGGAAGAGGACTTGATGTGTGTGTAGTGAGATGGAAACCGCTCTGATACCAACCTGTAACGCCCATTTTTTTTCTTTCCATAAAGCGGCATTACGTTAACATGAGTAGGGCAGGTGGACATCATAATGCAGCGGAAAAACTTTAAACTTACACCTACATGCACCTACTACCATTCCTAACATCATGACATGGGAACTTGGCATATTAACTTCATACTTAGCATCATATCATGTCATACTTAGCATCATGTCATACTTAGCATCATGTCATGGAGTCATATAAGTCACCATTCAAGCCCATAAGTAGTAAAGGTAAAGTTCTAGCATAAGACGAGTAAACATATTATTTTCTTGGCCAAGTCAATACCACACACATGCATTCTTGCCCTCCTGCTGCTTCCTTACTGTCCCCTTGCGTGATCTGCGGTATAAGGAAATAAGATTATAAGCACACAGGCTTAGTAAGACTCTTTCCTACTCACTAAAACCATTCATTACTTAATAATGAGCACATGAAACATTAACATACTTGGTGCTCTGCTTAGAACATAAGCATCTAGAATCACTTAGCATATAATTGACATGGCATGAACATAAACATAATAAACATTCGTAGCATGGCATGATACATGACATAAACATAAGCATAATAAACATTCTTAACATAACATGATACATGACATAAACATAACATAAGGAAACATTCTTAACATGCATGATACATGGCATAAACATAAATATAAAGAAATATTCTTAACATACATGATACATGACATAAACATAAACATAATAACATTCTTAACATAACCTAAGCATAGCATGGTTCTTAACATAGCATAAGCATAGCATGGTTCTTAACATAACATAAGCATAGCATGGTTCTTAACATAACATAAGCATAGCATGGTTCTTAACATACCATAAGCATAGCATGGTTCTTAACATAGCATAAGCATATCATGATTTTTAACATAACATAAGTATAGCATGGTTCTTAACATAGCATAAGCATAGCATGGTTCTTAACATAGCATAAACATAGCATGATTCTTAACATAACATAAGCATAAGTGCATATCATGAATGGATGCATGAGTCAAATGCATATACATAAGGATGCTTAACTTTTTAAAATCATACTTTTAAATACTTAAATATAATCATAACATCATTGGGGGTCCCCGGCTTGTACCACATACATACATCATAAGCGCGCATCCCTAAGTAAATACGAGGTAGCGAGCCCCGACCTACTAGGGTAAGGACAGCATAGTCGGTAGTCCCAGAACCGGGGCATTCTTAAGGTGCCCATCCCTGTTGCACAGCTTCGGTAGTGCCAGAACCGTGGATAGCATAGTCGGTAGTCCAGAACCGGGGCGTTCTAAAGGTGCCCATCCCTTGGACCCATACTTCGGTCCGGTACAAGCCCATTCATAAAGTAAAATACTTCTTATGCTTCATCATTCATACATCATGGCATGCATCTTCATTCATAAAACATGGCATGCATCTTCATTCATAAACATAACATATGTAACGACACGACCCGTCTACCGGCCCATTTACCGGTCCTCATGACCGTCTTACCGTCGTACCATCGACCATCGACCGTGCCGTTATTCATAAACATGACATGCATCTTTATTCATAAAACATAGCATGTACTTTCATTCATAAACATAACATGCATCTTCATTTATAAACATAACATGCATCTTCATTCATAGAACATGACCTACTTACATAAACATCATTCTTATTTCTAGTGCTTGCATGATCATGGCATATAAGGTAAGCATTGCATTATATTCATTGAACATGACATGTTTACATAGGCAATCATCCTAATCCATAGAGTTTTCATGATCATGATATCCAAGGTAAACATGACATTTCATACATAAGCATGGTATTCATCCCAAGCATATATAAGTAGGACTTCCATAAGCATACTACTTACCATTCAAGTGCATGGCGTAAAGCACAAGACATTCATAAATAAACCCTATTAAGCATGGTATCCAATCATACACATAAAACATAAAACATGGTGCATAGGGTTAGGGGTATAGGTAACTTAATTTCTACCACATGCTTGAACCTTTATATATACTTCATAAATAAGTATAAACCATCATTCTTCAAACCCTAACTCCTCTCAAATCATATTTACCTTGCTTGGCCGAAACCTATAAGGAAAGGTTCCATTATTCAATTAACATGTAAGATAGCATAAGGTAAAGAAACAACCATACATCACCTATAGGACCATGGGAAGCCATTAGGGCTCATGATTAGGGTTATCCCTAACCTTTAGCCCTCCTTCTTAGGGCTGGCCGAAACCCTACAAGGCCATGGGTGCATGAAAAAATTCCATAAAATCCCAATCAACATTAAACACCAACCATACCCTACCATAGGAGCCATTGGCCCCCTTGCATGAGATAAGCCCTAACTTCTTGCCCTAGAACCCTCTTGGCCGAAACTTAATTACAAGGGTCACAAGACCTTGTGAAAATTCACACAATTTACTTTAAACCTCCTTTTGAATCATGGGGATTCCCAAAGTACATACTTGAAAGGTTAAGCCCTTTCCTAACTAAAGAATCATGGTGAGAGTCCCAAACCCTAAGGGGTCTTTAGGGTACTCCAAAAATTCCCCAAAAATTATATTTATTCCATATTCATCATGATAACACATTAGAAAACATGAGAGGGATTTTTAACATTCCCTTAGACCCAAATCCCTTGGTGGCCGAAACCTATAAGGTTAGGTTCATGGGTTTTCTTTTTTTTTTCCAACATAAAATCGCATACAAGACTTCCATATCATGTAAAATTTCAAGAAAAACCATTATACCACAGGTGAGGGAGTCTTACCTTAGTTGATCTTGATTATAGACCTTAGATTTGGGAGAAGGATGAAGATCTTGTTGCTTCTTAACCACCCCTAGCCTTTGTGCCCTTGTAAAAGCCTTGGATCTTGGTGATGGAGCCTTAGGTGAACTTTTTCAAGGGAGAATCCCCTCTTGGGATTTCGGCTAGAATGAGGGAGGAGGAAGAAGAAAGTAATTCCCATGCCCCCTCTTTATAACACATTAAGGAGGGTAAGTGAAGAGTCATGGTGTCTCTTCATTTTCCTTAAGCCTTAACCATAATCCATTTCATTTCCTCATAGCACTCCCTTGCTAGGTGAATTGGTTAGAGCATGCATGCTTGTATAAGAGGTCCAAGGTTCAATCCTTGGTGCATGCACTAATTTTTTTTTTATTTTCTATTATTTCAAAAATTCCTTAAAAATTCTCCCATAATTATGCTAAAATTCCTAATTAAAATTCTTTTATATTTATATTAAATTCTTCCTAATTAAAACCCATTTTTGGAGCTCATATAAGGCCCATTAGTACTTAACTTCTCAATTTAAATAGGAAACCATGCTAAAACTCACCCATAATCATACTAATATTCCTAATTAAAATCCATTTATATTTATATTAAATTCTACATAAAATCCACTAATAATCATGGTACTAGAAAAGCCCATATAAGGCCCATTAGTACTTAGTTTCTCAATTTAAATGAGAAAAATCATGGATTTCTAGGCTATGGTTCGTACTAATATCTCTAGGTCCCTCGGAAAATTATCCAGACATGATCAATATTTTAAAGAAAATATTGAGAGAATTTTCTAGGTCGTTACATCCCTGACCGATCAGGCTCTACCTGATCGGTTATACGACGGAGTCTACGACCCTTGATCGTTCACCAGAACGGTCTGAACAGTGATCCCAATCGATCACCAGACCGTTCAGGAGCTGATCAGTGGGGGAACTCAACTCACTAAGTGCTTACTGATCGATCACCAGACCGATCAGAAACAAGGCAGTGAGGAAGCTGCCTGCTCTCTGATCGATCACCAGACCGATCAGGAGCCAAGCAGCAAGGCAACGACTTGCTCCCTGATCGGTCACCGGATCGATCAAGAGCCGTACAGTAGGTTCCCAACCTCACTGTGTGCTCCCTGATCGGTCACCAGACCGATCAGTCATTGCTGGATCGATCACCGGACCGATCCATGAAGGAGCAGCGTGCCAACTTCCCTGATCGGTCACCAGACCGATCTAGGGACTCAAACCTAGCCCTCCAAGCTAGGATTTCATCCACCTTAGCCCTCCAAGCTAAGGTTTTTTCACCTAACCCTCTAAGTTGAGAATTTGTACCTAACCCTCCAAGTTAGGACTTTTCACCTACCCCTCCAAGCTAGGACTTTTTGTAACGCCCCAAAATTCCCATTTTTAGTTTTTAAAGTCCTTAGAATTATTTAGAAATGGTTTAGAAATATTCTAGATATTTTAAGGAATTTTTAGAGTATTTTTATGGAATTTTTCGAGTCCGTTTGGTATTTTTGGAAAAAGAAAAAGAAAAAGGAAAAATAAAAAAATTGCCAAATTTGGAAAAACAGCTTAAGTGCAGCGGGTGGCTCGAACCCGCGACCTCCACCGAACAGCACAAGCGCCCAACCGGCTGGGCTAGGGGTTTCAAGCACAGAAAAGGAAAGAATGATAGATATTTAAGCTGTAGTTGGGTTGATCCGAACCTTGAGTATAAATAGCTAATTAAAGAGAGAAGTTTTATTTTCTCTCAAACCCTCTCCCTCTCCCAATTGCGCCGACCCCTCCTCTCCCTCTCCTCTCTTGGGCGACACCAACACCAAGCCAAGAGAGCCGTCCGGGACCCTTTCTCCAAGAGATAATACTATATTCGAGATCCCCGCGACGAGAGGAACGCGTAGACGTGAAGAATTCTTCGAGATCTCGAGTTTCTCCCGAGTTCTAGACCTCAATCTTGGTTGTAAGTCCAAGATATCAATGTAAGTACTGCTCACCTGCAGTAAGAGGCGGTTTTACCGCGAGAATTTCCTTTAAAAGTTCTTAAAAGAGATATTTCTTTTAGTTTTTAGTTTTTGCATGTGATCTTAGTTCATTATATGCTTATATATTTTATTGAGTGTCCTATATGAGATTAGGGACCAAGAAAAGCTATGAGAAAAGAAAAGAGAAGATAAAGATAAGAAAAGAAAAGGCCAAGGCCTTAAGAAAATCCCCAAAAGTCAAGACTTAGGGATTTTAGCACGCAAGGTGCTCCAGAAAATGCCAAGGCATTTACAGATAAGAAAGAAAAGAAAGAAAAGCTATTTTATTTTATAAGGCCAGTACCCGGCGTCCCAAGGGCGTCGTTAAAGAAATCCAGGTGTCCAATTCCAAGGTCTTGGCCCTGGTAGACCAAGGTCTGCTCTATTAGGATTGGTGGCTCGCTACCCCCAACCTTTTAGGGAACGCGCATGAGATGGTACTTACGTCTTCAGTGGATCCAAGTGATTAGTATTTTCAAGTATATGCTTTAGCAATGTTTTCGAAAGTTTAAGAAAGTTTTCAAAAGTTAAAGAATAGCTAAAGTTTCAAGTTGAGCCAAGAAAAGTAGAATGAGATTTATTATTGCTTGAGTATGCATGTTTTGAGTTATACATGTTCTTAGTTTTCTTTCAAGCATATTGGTATCTCATATGATGTTCAGTTTGATCTAGAAGCATGTTTGCATATTTCGAGTTTTTGTGAGCTAGATAGTACTTACTAAGCTTTTGCTTATAGATGCATTTCCTCTTATTGCAGATAAAGGTAAAGGCAAGCAATTCTGAAGGAGGACGACGAGGTGGTGCTGAGTAGAGTGTGTGTGGTGGCTGATTATGGAGAGATCTTCGAGACAAGACAATTTAACTATTCAAACTACAATGCTATAGTTTATTCAGATTTTAAGTTCTTGTTTTATGGAGATTATAGAGTATTTGAGTTTTGGATAGTTTTATATGCTAAATTTCTTAGAGTAAAGATTCCATGTCATTTCATTTAGCATATATAATCCCATGATTGCATTAGATGAGTAAAAGTGTGAGTAGTTAGAAATATTGATACTTTGTTAGAGAAAAAGGTGTTTGTGCCAAGATAGCATCAATTTTCCTTTTGAATCAAGTTTTATTACTTAAGCATGTTTAGAAAAGTTGCTTTCTCATTCCATAATGCCTTAGTGATGTTATAGAACTTTGTATGATGAGTTTAAATGGTTAGAAGTTAAGATTGATACAACTTTATTGCTAAAATTTAGATAAACTTGTTTGGTATGTTTTCTTCCATAAAAGTCCTAAATTCAAGTTTATGGATTCGTTTGATTGGCTTAATTGTTTAGGAAACTGATATAGAGTATAGAAATGATGTTGTAGTTTGATATGGCTCGAAATTGAAGGAATGGTGGACTTGGGAAGCAAGGGGCCGAAACCTGTAAAAATAGGTTTCAGCCGTATCAGTCGACTGATGACGTCATCAGTCGACTGGTACGGGCTGTTTTGGTTGGTAAGGCTGTTTTCAATAAGATTCAACTACGAGATTGAGAAGGAAGTATGACATGGTATTATTATACATGATTGCTTAAGTTAGAATATAATTGTTAGCAGAATTTAAAAGAAAAAAAAAGATTTCCGCAATTTTCTTTAGTCATGTATAAGAGTTGAGAAGTAGAGTAAAGTAACGATCCGTCTGAAGACAGTAAGAGGTCGGGTCGCTACACTTTTCACCCAACCCTTCCGAATTAGGACTTTTCCAGACCTAGCCCTCCAAGCTAGAACCTGACCCTCCAAGCCAGGACTTTTTCACCTAACCCTCCAAGTTGGGACTTTTCACCTAACCCTCCAAGTTGGGACTTTTCACCTAGCCCTCCAAGCTAGGAATTATCACCCAACCCTTCCGAATTAGGACTTTTCAACACCTACCCCTCCAAGCTAGGATTTTCCATACCTAACCCTCCAGGTTAGGATTTTCCAACACCTAGCCCTCCAAGCTAGGATTTTCCATACCATGCTTAATCCCCGATCAGGACTTAACCATAATCATAATCATCAACCTAAATTAAAATCGATGTCAACACCAAAACAACAATCAGGGTCAGACTGCATCAACAAAAATCAATTTAGGCTATCCCTGATTCTAATTGGATCCAAATCAACAAACTCATTATGTGTAGGAACATAAAAATTTAGGCCAATGGATGTTGGATTGCGGGTGCTCTAGACACATGACTGGGGACAAATTGAAATTCACCAAACTCAAGTTCAAGAGTCTAGGCTCAGTAGCATTTGGCAACAATGCTACACTCAAAGTCATTGGGCCAGGTAACATTGAACTCAAATCTGATTTCGTTATTAAAAAGGTACTGTTGGTTGAAGACTTCAAATTTAACTTGCTTAGTATAAGTCAATTATGTGATACTGGCTATGTAGTTACCTTTACCAACTCTAACTGCCTGATTAGAAACCTACAAGACTCAGAAATCATGCTTAAGGGCACTAGGAAAAATAATGTTTATACCATAGACCTACCCTTAATACCTAAATTCTTATTAACTCAGTTAGAAGAATCAAACCTCTGGCATAGGAGATTAGGTCAACTAATCTGAGATTAATTTCAAAAATCACTCAACTTGGCCTAATTAAAGGAATACCTAAAATCAAGAACTATGAAAACATAATATGTGAATCATGTAACCAAGGTAAACAAACCAGGTCTAATCACAAACAAATTCAATCAGATCTAACTCAAACCATACTTGAGCTCCTGCACCTTGACCTATTTGATTCACATAGAGCCAAGTCACTAAGCGGAAACTGGCACTGCTTAGTAATTGTTGATGATTACTCTAGGTTTACTTGGGTTAGGTTCTTAAAAACTAAAGATGAAACCCTAAACCAATTTATTAATTTTTGTAAGTTAATTGAAAATCAAAATGATACCAAAATCAAAATACTTAGGAGTGATCACGGGGGAGAGTTTGAAAATCAACGATTCGAGGAGTTTTGTAAGATAAACGGATACATGCACGAATTTTCATGTCCTAGAATCCCCCAGCAAAATGGGATAGTAGAACGGAAAAATAGAACCCTACAGGAAGCTGCTAGGGCTATGCTCAATGAATTCAACCTAGCTAACCAATTTTAGGCAGAAGCAATTAGTACGGCTTGCTATATCCAAAATAGGGTCCTAATTAACAAATGACATAATAAAACTCCCTATGAATTATACTACCATAGACTTCCAAACCTACATTACTTATGGGTCTTTGGGTGCAAAGTCCATGTCCAAAACACCAAAGACTATCTAGGAAAATTCAAGTCTAAGTCAACCCCAGGGGTCTTCTTAGGATATTCAACAATAAGTAGGGCCTGTAGGGTTTACAACAAACAAACTAACAAGATTGAAGAAACAACAAACCTAATATTTGATGAGGAAATTAATTCAAAATCTGATAATCCAGATCTAAATCCATCAAATCACGAAGATAATGAACAATTTATTGAACCACTAGTTGAACCCCTAAATGAACTAACTATTGAACTAACTATTGAGCCAATTGAACCGACCCAAGTAGTTGAACCAAATACTGAACCGAACCGACCAGCCGGACTTGAGGCTGAACCAAGTTCTAGAAGAACAATGAAACCCAGACTTAGTCACCTAACTGATCAAATTGTGGGTGATCCAACCTTAGAAGTCAGAACTAGGTCCTCCTATAGAAACCTTAGTCAAATTCCACTGATTTCAAAAATTGAACCTAAGACTATAGAGGAAGCCTTACGTGATCCTGATTGGATCATCGTAATGCAAGAAGAGTTAGCTCAATTTGAGAGGAACCAAGTCTGGGAACTAGTACCTAAACCTGAGGGAAAATCCATTATTGACACTAAGTGGGTTTTTAGGAATAAGCTAAATGATCAAGGAGAAATAGTGAGAAATAAAGCCCGCTAAGTAGCCAAATGGTTCAGTCAAGTCGACGGGTTAGACTATGACGAAACCTATGCCCCAGTAGCTAGACTTGAGTCCATTTGGATGTTGTTAGCATTTGCATCCCATAAAGGATTTAAACTCTACCAGATGGATGTAAAGTCAGCTTTTCTAAATGGATTTATTAAGGAAGAAGTCTATGTAGGATAACCCCCCGGTTTTGAGGACTTAGAAAAACCTGACCATGTTTACAAACTCACTAAAGCACTATATGGACTAAAACAAGCACCTAGGGCATGGTATGTACATCTATCAACCTACCACATTTCTAAGGAATTTAACCAGGGACAAATTGACTCAACCCTATTTATTAAGACCTTAGAAAAAAAAATCTTTATTGCCCAATTCTAAGTCGATGATATAATCTTTGGATCCACCAACTCAAATTTCTTAAAAGAATTTGTTAAAATAATGGAAAACGAATTCGAAATGAGCTTAGTTGGTGAGCTTAACTTCATTCTAGGGTTACAAATTAAGCAAACTAGGGATGAAAATTATGTCCATCAATCCAAATATGCTAAGGAGCTAATAAAAAAAATTCAAAATGGACAACTCCAAAAGCATAAGTACTCCTATGGCCACAAATGTAAAAATAGATAGTGACCCTGATGGTAAACCCGTAGACCTTAAATTATATAGAATTATGATTGGTAGTTTACTTTACCTTACAGCCAGTAGACCCGATATCCTTTTTATTGTAGGAATGTGTGCCAGATACCAAACCTGTGCTAAGGAAACGCACTTGGCAGCCCTAAAAAGAATAGTTAGATACATCAAGGGCACCCTAAATGTAGGGGTTTGGTATCCTAGGACCTCAACTTTTGACCTGTCAGGATACTCGGATTCTGACTATGCTGGGTGTAAACTAGATAGAATGAGTATAAGTGGAAGCTGCCAAATTTTAGGAAATAGTCTAGTAAGTTGGTGTAGCAGAAAGCAACACTGTGTAACTCTATCAACAACTGAAGCTGAGTATGTTGCTTTAGGAGAGTGTGTAGCACAACTCATAGGGATGATACACACTCTTAAAGACTTCCAGCTTGACTACACCCAAACCCAGGTCTATATTGATAATATAAGTTCAATTAATCTAACTAAGAATCCAATTCAACACTCAAGAACTAAACACATAGAAGTCAAGCACAACTTCGTAAGAGATCATGTAGCCAGGGATGAGATAGTCCTTAAGCATGTAGACTCGAAATCTAACTTAGCTGACAAATTCACCAAACCCCTACCTGAGTCTGAGTTTAGCTCACTAAGAAGGTAGTTAGGGTTATACTTGGTAGAATAGGACTACTCTAATTATGTTTTTCAAAAACTGGTTTATTTGTTGCAAAATCATTTCTTAATTTTCATTATGTTATTTAAAATAATTTTTCCAACTTAGTTTTTTTTTAAATTATCCCCTTCAAACTAGGACTTTTTCGCAAATAGACTTAGCCTAGGCCCTAACCCTAGAACTACATGCACCTATAGATCTAGAAGCCAGCATCTCACAAACACCTTAGGGTACTTTTGATTTATAACCTAGAATGGGTTGAGATGCTTAGGTCTTTGCCTTAATTCAAGATGCTTTAAGTCAGTGCATCTGCAGTAATTGGGCCACTAAATACCAACTAAACAGTAATCAGGTTAAGTGTCAAGCTTAGAAAATCTAACTTGATCAGATCACTTAACTTGACTAACCCTAGCGAAAGCTACTATTTATAACAGTTAGTAAGTAGCAAATTGGGTTAGACAGGACCCGGAAGCAGAAATTCAAATTGATTTGGTCCAGTTTAAATTTAGAATTGGTTCAGTACAACATTACTCAATTTCAATGCTATTTTTTGCTACATTTTTTGATATATGGCAAAGGGGGAGAGATTGGAGAGGAGACAAAAGGCTCAAAAATTTTTAAACTTTTTCCTCCAAACTTAAATCTTTTTCCAAAAATATTTATCTCCAGTTTTTCAAAAAGTAAGTTCTTTAAATACTTAAGTTCATGTTGAAAATTAATTTTTTGTTTCAAAAATTATTCTAAGCATTTATTCTGGAAAATTTTCTGATAGTTTTCTAAGTCATAAATTCAAAAAAAAAATGTTTGGAAAATATTGCTAAGTACCCGAAAAATGCTTTCTAAGTATTTAAGCACTTAAACTATTTCCTTAAACTGTTAGAAAAATTTTCAAAGTACTTAATCTGTTAGAAAAATTTTCTAAGTACTTTCTTATACTGTTAGCAAAATTTTCTAAGTACTTAAATTGCTTTCTTAAACTGTTAGAAAAATTTTCTAAGTACTTAAATTGCTTTCTTAAGTATTTATACTTTCAAAATTCTCTAAGTATTTATACTTTCAAAATTACTTGCATTCAAAAATTTATTCCAAGTACTAATTATAAATCTTTTGGTTGGTCGAAAATTTTCTAAGTGTAAAATTCAAATTCCTCTGAAAATTTTCCAACTCAAAATATTTTGAAAATAGTTTCAAACATAAAAACATTTTTTCTTGAAAAATTTCTAAGTGTTGAAAACTTGAAAAACGCTTCACTTTAAGACTTAGAAATTTTTTCAAAAACCCCACGGACTTTTGAAAAGCATAGAGGGAGATTTCTTCTGGGGGAGGAAATTTAAGTTAATTACTTATCTGTTGTTTAAGCTTAACTTTTTGAACCTGGTTGCTATAAATCAAAAAGGGGGAGATTGTTGGTGCAGGTCACACCCAAGTCAAACCTGGGTTTTTATAATGGCAAAGGGTTCAAGAGTTAAGATGATATTGTTATCTAATGTGTTTACTAAGTGTGCAGGAAAGAAGCCCTAGGCACACTAGGCACGAAGTCCTGGCAAGGGGCAGGGCACCGAAGACCTGCTCGGAAGGTGGGCACGAAGTCCTGGTCGAGGACTGGGCACGAAGACCTGGTCAGGTGCATCGAGCAAAAGTCCAATTGGAGGAGCCGGTTGGCAAAAGGTAAACTCTCCTGAGAGGAGTAGGTGAGGACGCGTTCCCCGTCGAGGGAACAGTAGGCATCGGTACGACCTAGGGTTCCATTTAGGAGACCCAAAGTCAGAACCAAGATAGCTACGATTGTAAAAACTAACTAATATTCTTGCCTTGTTTGTGTTGGTACTAACCTTGAATGCAGGGACCGAAGGAGTGTGTTTCTGCAGCTCATAACGCCCCAAAGGAGAGGGGCAGACAGCTGGGCTAGGCGCCCGGGATGTCCCGGGCACCCAAGGTCAAAGCCAAACAAGCAGTTAAGACAGAATCGCTTTGAAACAACACTGGGCTAGGCGCCCGGGAGGTCCCGGCCGCCCAAGGTCAAAGCCAAAGATGAGTCGAAGCAAAATCAGCCACGAAGCCAGCGGACCCAGTCAACCTAGGCGCCCGGGAGGTCTCGGGCGCACCAGTTGATAACTAGCATTTTATGACATTTTATTTACTCATTTACTTAGCATTTTTACCCTCTCGTACACTTAAACCATGTTTATACCATATTTTACAAGTAGGATTTATTTTTGGAGCTCATTATAATTTCCTCTAAATTTTGGTATTATTTCATGATTTTTGTAGGGAATTAAAGATTGGACCAAGGCTTGGTTCAATTCAAATGAAGATGGTTCGATTCAGCCAACCCAATTTGGACCCATGAAGGGACTGGACGGTCTGGACTAGGCTGATCTGTGGCTGAACCCAGGGTTGAACCCAAGCTGAACCAAACTGCTGGGTTGGATTGAAGGCATGAACCCGGGCTGAACCAGCTGCTGGGCTTGGGCTGAACTCATCAGGCGAGACCACGAGTGAAAGGAATCCACTCGACTTCTCCTCTGGAGGATCTCGATCCGCAACTGATCTCCCAGGCGCGGCTCCACTCTGATCCATCCGTGACTTCTCCCCTTCACTTCCACCCTCTCCGCCGGTGGTTCCTTCATCCTCCGCCTAGCCGCCGGCCAGGCCTCGGCCCTCTCTATTCCCTCTTCTCCACTTTCCCGACACCATCACAAAACTAGGGCTGGGCTGAGCTCTCTTGCGAAAACCCTAGCGCTGCCCACCTCTCCTTCTTCTCCCCC
The DNA here is from genome assembly GCA_024364735.1 of Boesenbergia rotunda. Classification (NCBI taxonomy): domain Eukaryota; kingdom Viridiplantae; phylum Streptophyta; class Magnoliopsida; order Zingiberales; family Zingiberaceae; genus Boesenbergia; species Boesenbergia rotunda. The sequence goes on from JAGFNQ010001664.1 coordinate 53,306, forward strand.
ACCTCCAGCCGATCCGCAAAACCCTAGATGCGCCTACACCTCTCTCCCACCTTCTTCCCTTTCTTCTTCTTCTTCGGCAGCAACTTCTTCTTCCCAGTCGTGATTTGCAGCAATCCTTCATTCAGCCGATGCTTCACAGCCTTCATTGGATTAGGTTGATTGCTTCCTTCATCAGATTGTGTGATTGGTTACATGTATTTGGTTGTTGCATTGCTAGTGAATGTTTGTGTTAATTGGTGAATGATTGTATTGATAGATCCCCTGATGTTTCAGCTTGCATGCACTTGGGTCAATTTTCTTGATGCTCATTACGTGTTTGATGGAATTCCCAAATCAATTGTGTTACTTGGATTGTTGCAATTAAGTTCGTTAAATTCTTGCACTGCTTTGTTAGTTGAATGCTTCAAGTTTTCCTTATGTTCTTGTATTTGATTCGGATGCAATAGATTAGGCTAGATTAGGTTTCTTTAATGTTCTAGATTTCATTCAATGGTTAATTTATGTTTTTTTTAATTTCCTTGTCAAGTATAGTTAGGTTAAGTCAGATTTTCTTACTTGCACTGTCTTTCATTGATCAGGACTAGATTTCATACTTGTTTGCTATTTTATTCCATAGTCTTAGCTTTCAAATCAAAACCCCAGTTTCATATTCAAAATCTAAAAGCAATAACTTGGAATCCTAGGTTTATTAACCTATCATTACATTCTTTGAAAGAGACGACTCGAGTTACTCTATACTACATTAGTTTAGAGGAGTTCGATACTTTAATTGTATTTGAAACCATAACACGACTAAAATGGTTATCACCAGTCAGCTCCAGGAGCTGATTCGAAGGGGATAAGCACTGACCAAGCTTTGGATAGAGGTTCTCGGATCCGAAGGCACGTGCCAGGCGCCCCCGACGTCCCAGGTGCCCCCAAGAGTACTATAAAAGGGGCTCGACCCCAAGGCTTCAATACAAGAATTTACCAACGCCTCTAAGCTTTTCGTTCAAGTGCTCTGCTCCGGCAAACTCCGTTCTCGACATTCTAGCGCCGACGATGACCCTCTGCTCAGAAGTACGATCCACACCGGGCGTCGGTAAAGAAAGGTGTACTTGTTTATTTACTGCACTACTATTGTACCAAAATTTTGTAAATCTTTGCGCTACTATAGAATTGTTCGCAGTAAACGGTCAAGGACAGTGGGCCTTGGAGTAGGAGCCGACCGCAACTCCGAACCAAGTAAAAATACTTATGTTCCTCGTGTTTGTTTTTAATTCCACTGCATACCTTCTCTTATGTTTCATCCGAAATGTTTTTCACGATATTCACCCCCCCCTCTATCCTGTTTTCTCGATCCAACACTAGCCAATTGTCCAATGTGTCTCTCAATGTTTTGTAAGGTAGAATCATTTTTTTGTTAGCCTTGTTGTTGTTGAAAGATTTGTTGTTGTTGGAGAATTTGTTGCATCATTTCCTCTAGCATTTGTTGTTGAGCATTCACCCCACTAGATCCTCCATAGCCTCCTTGATTAGCTTGGGTCTTTGGTTGGCCTTGAAATGAAGAAGTAGGCTGCTGAAATTGGTGCCCTTGCTGTGAATTCTGAAAATGGGGCAGTTGTGGTTGATTATAGGGTTGAAATGATTGCTGAAATTGTTGGAAAGTGGGCTGGGAACTTGGTTGGAATTGTTGAGAATTGTAGCTCTGAAAATTGTGGTTTTGAGGTTGAAATTGTTGTGGTGAGGGCTGAAATTGTGGAGGTTGAAAACTCTGATTTGAGACTGGAAATTTTGATTGAATGGTTGAAATCCTTGCTGTGAAAACTGATATGGTTGCTGAAAATTCGTATTCCCTTGAAAGCCTTGCTGATTTCCTTGGAAAGGTTGCTGATTTTGATGAATTTGTTGGAATTGGGGCTGGAATGGCTGAATTGGTTGCTGAAAACTCTGAAATTGTGGCTGCCCTTGCTGATTTTGCAGGAAATTCGATTGAGGCTATTGAAATAACTGTTGTGATGGGTTTTGTTGATAAAAAGAATTGCCATACTTTAAATTTGGATGATCCCTCCAACCCGGATTATAAGTAGATGAATATGGGTTGTTCTTGGCTTGAAATTGTCCTCAAGTCAAAGACGCTAGTGTTTCATCTTGCTGGAGATTAGGACATAAATTCGAGTTGTGTTCTTGGCTTGAGCAAATACTACACAACCTCATCACTAGGTTTGAAGGTGGAGGTACTGAAAAATTGGGATTTTGGCTTACATTGTTTAAGGCCATTTGCTTCACTAGCGAGGTAAGCTCCACCAAAGAATTCTTGATATCCTTTTGTTCATTAGAAGCCATCTGGACCTCATTAAGTCCTCTAGTGGAAAGAGCTCTACTCCAAAATTGCTGTGAATTCTCTGCCATGTTTAAAATTTACTCTCTAGCCTGGTTTGGTGTTTTGTTCGCTAAGGCTCCTCCAGCTGTAGCATCTATCATAATCTTATTCATCTGGAGTAGACACTCATAGAAGTACTGAATAAGGAGTTGACTGATTTGGTGTTGTGGGCAACTTGAGCAAACCTTGTTAAATCTTTCCCAATAATCATATAGAGTCTCTCCCACTACTTGCTGAATGCCACAAATACTCTTTCTGATAATTGCAGTTCTGGAGGCTGGAAAATACTTCTCTAAGAATGCCTTCTTCATGGAAATCCAACTAGATACATGTTTGGTGGGCAAATAATAGAACCAATCCTTAGCTGCTCTAGTCAGGGAAAATGGAAATGCCCTCAGCTTTATATCCTATTCAGAAATCCCCTGAGGCTTCATGGTGAAACAGACTACGTGAAATTCATGCAGATGTCGGTTTGGATCCTCTCCAGATTGTCCTTGAAATTTAGGCAATAAATGGATAAGTCCTGATCTCATCTCAAAGTCACCAGTAAGCTCTGGGTAAGCAATACATGAGTATTGGAAAGCATCATCAGGTGATGCAAGTTCTTTCATGGTTTTCTGGTGGTCTGCCATAGGATTGCCTGAATGTGTAGAAATAGACTGAGTAGAAATAATCTCAATAGCCTCTAAAACTCTACCTTGGTTCCTTCTTGCTCTGAATGTTATCTCAATTTCAGGATCAAATTCCTCAAGATCACCACCAGTAGACTTGGTCATACAACAAACACAAATCGCAGCAAACGTATATTGAAAAATGCAACAAGTGAAATAGATCTCAAAATATGGAAATAAGCACACAAGCAAAAATCAAGCACACTAAACTAGTTAGTCCCCGGCAACGGCGCCAAAAATTTGATGGTGGCCCAATACTAATGTCACGATGAGCCTCAAATTTAGATATTTATAAACTGAAAACCCTTGGCTAGCATGATTAAAATGTAGAATAGGCGCCTCAGGTCGTATTTTTCCAAGGACTAGTTGTGAATGCTTAATTCAAACTTGTAATTGTCGTTTGATGTTGTTTTTGGGTTTTCAAATTGGAATGGGGGTTTTATTTTGGAAATCAGAATGAGAGTAAATTTTGAAATGAAATTGGCTAAAGTAGGAATTAAACTAGTAACTTGTAAAAACCTAAGTTAACAAAGACAAGCAATTCGATGTGAAATTATGGAATTGATGAACTAAACTAACTTCAAGGACAAGCAACAATAATTCTGTAGCTAATTGTAGAAATTAAATGGAATTCACGCAATACAAATTGAATGCTCAAAAACAGGGCTGAATTGTAGCTGTGGTTACCTGATCGGTCGGCTGACCGATCAGATACAAGCCTGATCGGACTGGTGACCGATCAGGTGCTGCCTGGATCAATCGAACGACTGATCAGTAGCTGAAATGCGATCTGATATAGAATTAAGCTACGGAAGAACAGAATTCAGAAAGGAAAATTAACAGCAACTAAACATTAAACCCTTCCCTTAGTTCAAATCCTTCTTGTTGTCACACAAGAATCAGTTATGAACCCCCTAGCACGACAAATCAGCAGAAATTTAACCTCCGCGATCAATCCAGCTTCAGATTTGCCTTCAGCCGAAACATTCTTCCGATCTCCTCGTACTTGTTGTGTAGGATTGCAATGATAGCTCAGGAACCTTTAGAACAACTCAGAGAACCCCTCCGACTTGCTCCGATTGATGATTAATGGAGTACAAGTATGGATCGATCAGAAAATGGCAGAACACTGGTGAAACCCTCACCTAGCTCTTCTCACCGACAAATTGATCTGAAAACCTCCCGGAGATGTGATCCCGACGATCTAGAAATTCGAACCAAGCTCGGATCCGATGTGGCTTCGCAATCGGAGAAGAAAACTTGAAGGAAATTAATGAACAGATAAAGAACAACGAAGAGAACTGGCGAAGACGTGACGACGAGCTCATGGGAGGGGAATTCTATTTTAACTGACCCTTTTTGAATTTGTACGACTGTGATTGTTCCGGCCTCATCCGACGGTCAGATCTTCTCAGATCTGAACCAAAGTCTCCAGATCTTGATCAAGGGCTCTGATCTACACCTTCTTAGCTCGGATCAATTAGATCTATGGCGGATGGCTCAGATCTTCCCTTCCCTTGCTTGGATGGTGGAAACTCCTTTAAGCTTGATCCGTCGGTCAAATGTGCTCTAATTTGGTTCAAACTATCAGATCTTGATCTGGGGTCATGGTTAACCCTATCCTGAACTCGGATTGATCAGAAGCTCACAGATGACTCAGATCTACTTGTTCCTTGATCGGACGATCCATATTGATTCAATGTTTGATCGCCTTGATCCGAGTCGAATTCTGACTCATACTTGATCCAACTTGACCTAGGTCCATGATCCTTCAAAGCCTACAAAACCAAATTCGAATTAGATATCAAAGTATCTCAAATATGCAATGATTTGCAATAAAAGCCAAAATAAACATAATTCATGGAACCTAGTGTAAATCCAAGATTAAGCATGTAAAAATGGATCAAGACATAGATTCTAGAACCTAAATTAACTAATAAAATGGTAATTATCACACACCGGTGTACCTCTAGTGACTCTTGGCCTACAAACCTAACCTTCTTAATCTTAGACACCTTGTCCTTGGTTAAGTCCTTCTTTTTCCCTTTAAATGGCACCTCTTTCCATTTTCGGACTTCCCCTCCTTGTCATAATCATATGGTACCCTAGCATACTTCTTTCCATTGGCATTGGAGACCTTAGACTGGTATCCCAACCACGATCTATCATTGTTGGGTTTTAGACCACCCAACATCATATCTAAACCCTTAGATCAACCGTGAATCTTTCTAGGGTCTTTTCCAACCTATCAAGCTTTTCTCTCAATGCTTGATTTTCCCTTTCTAGGTTTTCAAACCTAGTATCCACATGTCCTCCTTGGACATTCCTAGACCTACCCACCTGTCAAGGCATATGTCTCCCCTTATTGGGATTTTTGCCTTAATCCTTAGGTCTAATGGTCTTAGATTTATCATGATGCATGACCTTTCTAGGGTTTTGATCTACCTTGTTAACCCTATTCCTATCATTATACCTAAATCCATGATTATGCACAAGCAAGCATTTTTCATTATTTCAAGCATACATAGATAAATTTGAAACATCCTTAGAATTAGGGATTACCTCCCTTACCCTTGGAGCTCCCTCTTGATGTGAGCTTCTTTTCTTTTCCTCTTCTCCCATCTTCTCAATTGTTTCATTTTCTTGAGCTCTCCTTTTCTCGGACACTTGGTATGATAGTGCCCTAGCTCCCCACATGTAAAGCATCTAATATGTTTTTTCTCCTTCTTTTCCCCTACAACCCACATTAGATTTTAAATGAATTGACCTGGGTTTAGGGTTTACCTCTTTCTTACCTAGTAGACACTTGTCCTTGTAGTATCCCTTTTGATTGCACCCAAAGCGCACTATGTGGTCTTTTTTCCTTGCTTTGGTGGAGGTAGGAACTTCTACTTTCTCCGGTATTGATGAGGGCCTCTCCTCTTCCTCAATTCTTGAAGTGGAGACCTCTTCTTCTTCTCTTGATGAAGTGGATGACCTTTCACTATCTTGTGTCACTCCACTTGATGATGCTGACAATTCTTTTTCTTTTTCCACTTCTTGGACCATTTGGCTGTCTCCTTGGGCTCATCGACTAATTGAACTTGTGTAGGATTTTCATGGAATTCTCCTATCTTGTTCCATAGCTCATATACATTTTTGTATTTACCTACATCACTCAATACATTATTAGGCAAAATACTAATTAATATACCAATTACCTTTTCATTTGCCCTAGATTATGTTTATTGCTATTTAGTACAATATCTAGGTCAAAGCTTCTTCCCGTGCTTATCTCATGGAATTTCAAAGGGCTCCTCTAGCACCATCATACACTCCCAATCCATTCCAAACCAAGTCTTCATTCTTGTCCACAAATAGTCAAAATCTTCCTGATCATAAGGAGGTGGAGTGTTGATGTCATCCCCCAACTTGTCTTCCAACATCTTTTCCTCTAGCTTGCGCTCTTTTTGTGGTTATTCCAACAAGAGGATACCTTCACTCTGATACAACTTGTTAGATCGTGTTCGGCAAGCTAAAGGGGGGTGGGGGGGGGGGGGTAAATTGCTTTTCTTCGATTCTCTGCCTATGACATTAGCAAGCACAAGCGGAATAACAAACAAATAAACTAAAAATAATGCTAATGCCAACCATTACGTGGTTCGGATATGACACACCTACTCCACGCCTATCCGTAAGGTGGGCGATCCCTTGATCCTTCGGTGGATCACTCCCCGAATGCCCTCCGGCTAGCTCATGTAGCTCCTTGTGGGTGGAGAAACCTCGCCACAAACTCGGACACACTTCTGAGCACCAAAGACTACTAATGAGCTCTAACCAAGCTCATTTAGTCAGGAGCTCTCAACCCAAACCGGGTTCTCTTAAATATACCTCAAGGTTGAAACCAACCACTACCAGTCAACTGCCCCTGGGGCAGTCGACTGCCTCCACTCAATTTCGACCGTTGCAAGCCGAACGTTCGAATTCTGGCTGTTATCAGTCGCCTGCCCCCACAGCAGTCGACTGATCTTTCTGTGGGGTTTACCAGTCGACTGCAAGAACACCAGTCGACTGCCCTACATAGGTTTCCTTCCCGAGTACAATTCCCTCACCACTTGACCCCTAGGATTTCCCCAAGTACATTCCCTCAGCACTCGTACCCTCGCAACTCAGCTGAATCTTCACAAGCAGCCTCGACTGTTGCCTTTACGCCCTCTTCAACCATGGCTCCCGTCCCTCAGATGCACACACAAGCCTCCAACTTACCTCCATCTCATCCTTCATGCATGCCTCGAAGTCCGTGCCCCTCGGCTCATCGTCCCTGCTATCCATTGTCTCTCAGGTGTGCACACATGCCTACGCTTTCCTCTATGCCACCCTTCACCGTACCTGAAGCCATCCAGCTAAGTCACTATGTGTAACCTTTAAACCTGCACACTCACATACACATATTACAACACAAGGGTAAACCTAACATAAACTCCTTGCCCAAACATCAAAACATATGGTCACTCTGGACCATAGATTGCCCCAACATCTTCTTCCTTAGCTTTCCCTCAGTAGCTTCCTTGTGGTCGGTAAGGTTGAGTGACGTTGTGGCCGGCGGCGCAAGGAGGAGAGGAGGAAGAAGGCCGGCGGCTAACCCTAATTCTAGGGGTTTGGTTGGCGCGTGATGAAGCGATCAATTGGAAGGCCTTGGTGATTCCGATTCTTGGTAGATCGTCGCCCACATGACGTCCAAGAGGGGAGGGTCATACGATAGAAGATCGTAAGGTAACGAGAGGTATATTTTTCTCATGGCTCCTTTGATATTCTTATCATTTTATATGGTGATTAATTAATTATCATGTTCTTAATTATTTCTTAATTATTGTTAATAATTAATTATTTAGACCCCCAATAATAAACACAAAAATTGGCGATCTGCTCATCATCTTTTTCGCGACTAATTGGTTAATCGAGCTACAAGGCTCGAACTTTGAGTTTGGCTAAGTTGTAACTCGAATCAATTGGTACGATGACGAGACGGTCGTTTGGGAGATAGGTCTCCATTCGGATTAATTTTTAATCTGTGGTTATGGAGAGGTCTCTCAAGGACGACCAGGTATTCGCTTAGGAAACCCGCCAAGCCATACCCAATACTATTCACCAATGGTGTTGCTGCCGGAAGCACCAGATCGAACCTGGGTTTTGATACTGGCAAAAGGGTTCAAAGTTAAGTTTAAGTTGTTATCTAATGAATCTGTTAAGTGTGCAGGAAAGTCCTAGGTAAGCTAGGCACGATGTCTTGACCTGCAAGGTTGAGCAATAAGTCTTGGTCATGGATTGGGCATCGAGGACCAGACCGGGGGTTGGGAAATAAGTCTTGGTCGTGGACTGGGCATCGAAGTCCTGATCTGGAAGATCAGGCAGAAGTCTTAGTGGAGTGAGAGTTGCGGACAGAAGTAGAGGTTGGTCGAGGAACGGACGTCTTGAGATCCGACAATCTCGAAGGACGAGTAAATGTCCAACCGAAGGAGCCAATTTACAAAAGGCAACATATCCTGAGAGGAGTAGGTGAGGACGCGTTCCCTAAAAGAGGGAATGGTAGGCGTCGGTTAGACCTAGACTTCCATTTGGAAGCCCAAAGTCAGAACCAAGATAGCGTAGGCTGTTATTAATGCTTAAATTTATTATTACTGCTATTCTGGAACTAACCCTGGTTGTAGGAGCAAAAGGATTAAGTTTCTACATCCCAGGCACTTGAGAGGGCTCAGGCGCCCGAGAACACAGGCGCATGTGTTGATACAGGTGCCCCAAATGGGTCACTTCTTGAGGCCGCGAAGCTGAGCTGCCACGTTAGTATGGGAGGCGCCCGTGAGTAGTCAGGCGCCCTAGACATCCCAGGCACCCTGGATAGGGGGTAAGCTTTGGTCGAGTATGTGGATGAGGACGCGCCCAAATTGGTGACGTGGCAGGCGCCCTACAGCAACACAGGCACCCTGGATGCCAGTATAAAAGGGGGTTCACCCTTGCTTCCGTACAACACATTTTCCAACTCATGCACTCAAGCACTCAAGTTTGTTATCCTCCATGCTCGAGTTCCAAGCGCCAACAACGCTCCAGATCGACGACCTGCTGCTCCGGTCTTCAGATTCTTTTTCGATCATCGGTATATTTGTTTCATGTGTTTTATTTTATTCTATATTCGTGATTCAATTTGTGTAATATTTTTCTGAAATATAGAATTTGCCAACAAAAATGGTCAAGGACCATGGGCCTTGGAGTAGGAGCCATCATAGACTCCGAACCAAGTAAAAAGAAAAAGAGTTAGCATTGCTTTAATTTTTCCGCTACACAATATTCTTATGTATCCAAAATTTTATCGATATTCACTTCCCCTCTATCGATTCTAAATGATTCCACAAGTGGTATCAGAGCGGGTGGCTCAAATCTGTTGCAACCACTAATTGAGCAATTTTTGGATTTATTTTTAAAACCTTTTTTTAAACGTTCGTAAATTTTCTTTCATCGAGGTTGGTGCAACACCACTCGATTCTTATTATTGTTTTTCTTTCTACCGCACTGCTAATCCAAGATTTAGTCTTGGAACAAAGTTTCTTTTTCTATCTTCTCTCTGAAGAATCGCGACCAGCGAAGCTTAAGACTGACCTGAAAAACCATTGAGCGGCGGTCGTACGGAGGCGATTTTGAGGCGATTTTGAAGGCAATACCACGCGCGCAGTCGTCTTCTGGCGGCATCGGCCGCCGGCGCCCCTTCTAACGCTGACGATGATTCTTTCTTCATCCCCCTTCATATCATCAACGTCGCACTTCCCTCCCATGGCAATCACTCGAAATGTTGGGCACCAAATCTCGGGCATCGACGGATTTCATCTGAAGCCAAAAGAATTCCTACAACAAATCATAAACCCTAACCAGGAATCCGCTGCATCTGGGAGCTTATCTATTGCAACAACATCAACCTCTAGTCTCCAACAAACGGATGCTCAGATCTCATCATACGCTGCAGCGGCTAGAACCATTCCACCTCGTGTTCTGAAGAAAAGCTTTGATGACATCGGTTCTAATTTCAAGCCGATCATAGTTTGTGAGAATAAGCCAGGGATTTTCTATTCAGAGGAAGAGATTGAAGGTATGGCAATCCCTTATCAATTTGCTCTGATTGGGAAGTTCTCAGGACAGCGTCCAAAACAAGAGACTATTTTACAAGCTTTCAAGAATTTTGGACTATCAAGCCTTTATAATATTAGGTTTTTGCGTGCTGGATGCATCTTTATTCACCTATCATCAAATGAAGACATGGCTAGGATTTGGAGTCGTGGTATATGGTACATAGAACGTATCCCTTTGAGGATCTTCAAATGGACACCACATTTTTCTTACGAGCTGGAATCATCAGTTGTACCAGTTTGGATCCAGCTCCCGGATCTACCAATACATATGTTTAACAAAAACAGTCTCTTCTCGGTTGGTAGAATTATGGGGAAGCCTATTAAAGTTGATGAAGGTACAGCAAATGCTACTAAGCTTTTGACAGCCCGAATCTGTTTAGAACTTGATTTGTTAAAGCCTAGAGTTGAAGATTTTTGGATTGGTATTGGAGAAGAGAAACGGCTTCAGAAAGTGGTTTATGAAAAGATGCCAAGATATTGCACTGATTGTAAACACTTGGGTCATGCGGTTGAGGATTGTTATGCAAATGGAAATAAACCTAAGCCCACATGGATTTCCACTAAAAATGATCCAGAGCAAAAGGAAGAAGATCAGAGAATGTATTTAAAGAAAAGGAAAGGAAAAGATAGTGATCCGACATATGTTAGCTCGCAAGAGGAAGAAGTGTTTCAGTTTCAGCCTGATGATAAAATGCAAGAGGTAATGCAAAAAGAGAAAAAGAAATGGGTACAGAAAAATGTCAGTGTAAACCTTGTTGATAAAAGACAAGATGTTAATGGAGGAATGAATAAGTTTCAACCTCTTGCCGGTCTGGAAGAGGAGGATCAAGAAACTAAGGAATACTGTGATTATCAGGCCGAAATGGACAGTATCCTTAAAGATGATATTGCAGTTGAAGTAAATGATGAGGTGCAAAAAAATAAAGAAGATAAAGAATTAGATGGCCGGTTATTAAAAGGAAAAAAGCAAGTGACTTCTGAAAACAAGCAGAGTGGAAAATTAACAATAGCTGATAATATTTCACAGAAGGAAAAGGAAAGCAATAGTTCTGATCCCCAAGATTTGCAAATGTTGGAAGATATTGAAAAAGAGAAAGGTGTTAATTCTTGGGAGGACCAAGATGATCCAAAGGAGCAGAATTTCTCAAAATCTTTTGAGGAAGAAGAAGACTCGAACAGTGGTGATGAAGTGCAAATCCAAAGAAGAGCCTCCTGTGAGCTGCCAGATAGTTTAAATAAGAGGAAAATGCCAAGAATCTTAAGTACAGACAATCTGAAACAAAATGAAGTCAGGATTAAACCAGATATGAGAGAACAAAGTAGGATATCGGCTGCAACTTTTTCCAAAGCTGCAGTAACTTCAGATTTGGCAGCTAACAAATTGATTGGGATTTCTGAGGTTCTTGCAAATAAAAATAAACAATCAGATAACACTGCACATATGCCAGCAGAAAACAGAAGGATAACTAGGAGTAAATTCCAATTCCAGAAGGCTTCTTCCTCATCCTTCTCTTAATGGCAGGTATGATATGGAATATTAGAGGTTTGGGTAATCTTGCCTCTTTACGTAGAGTTCATTTCTTAAGGAAGAATTACCACTTAAATTTCATAGGCATCATTGAGCCGTTTGTTAAGCTAGATGAAGACTTCATTACCAGAAAGTTAGATTTTGAATCTGTAATTACAAATTGTTCCGGCAAAATCTGGTTTGTGTTTGATGCTAATATCAATTGTGTGGTTTTAGTGGATCATGACCAGTTCTTACATATGGAAATTAGCTCGCCTATTTTCCCTGCTAAAATGCTTATAACAATCATCTATGCTAAGTGTAATCAAGCAGGAAGAGCAATCCTTTGGGAGAAATTACTAGAAATCAAACCGGTAGAGGATGTGTTTTGGCTAGCAGGTGGTGATTTTAATGTTATTTCCAATTCAAATGAACATTCTAATGGTATCATCTCAAAGCTAGGCCCGGTGCTAGATTTCAATGATTTCTTATTGGCTTCAGAGCTTTTAGATGCAGGTTTTGTAGGTGACAGATTCACCTGGACAAATAATAAGATCTGAAAGCGCTTGGATAGAGTTCTTTTATCATCTTCTTGGTATGCTAATGATTTATCAGTGCGCATAGAGCATTTAAGCCGAGCTTGTTCAGATCACTGCCCCCTCCTTATCACATTTCCAGAATTTTTGAAGACAGGGGCCTCGTTCAGATTTCAAAACATGTGGATAGAGCATCAAAATTTTCTGCAAACAGTTAAACTCAACTGGTTGCTTCCGATTTCCAGTTATGGGCTGAGGAAACTACAAGCGAAATTAAGAAGACTAAAGGAACATTTGAAATGGTGGAATTGGGAGGTTTTTGGAGACATACACGACAACATTATGAAGGCAGACAAGGATTTGCTGAAGCTGAAAAAGCATACGACCTTAATCCTTCAGAAGTTAACAAAATAGAAAGGTCTCAAAAACAAGCAATTCTTTTTAAAACATTGAATATGGAAGAAATCTTTTGGAAACAAAAAGCCGCCGTAAGTGGGCAATGGAAGGAGATAGAAATACAAAGTTCTATCATAACTTAGTTAAGAAAAGGAGAATGGTGAACAGGATTTTCAGAATTTGGGATGATGGCTCTTGCTTAGAAAAGCCGGAACAGATCTATACCTCTGCAGCTTCTTATTTTGAAAAATTGCTGTCTGGAGAGAATTTAATTGTCAAGATGTTAATTATGATCACATACCATGTCTGGTTAATTCTAGTGACAATAATGTGCTGATTGCGCTCCCAGGAATAGAAGAAATTAAACAGACTATATGGGGAATGTAAGGAATAGTGCTGGGGACCGGATGGTTTTTCAGTGGAATTTTATATGGCTTGCTGGGAAATTATTAAGGAAGATATTCATGAAGCTGTCCTGGATTTCTTCCAAGGTGGTTCGATGCCAAAAGGCATGATGGCTACTACAATAGTTCTAATTCCCAAAGTGGATAATGCACAGCAATGGAAAGATTTTAGACCCATCAGTTTATGTAATGTCTCCAATAAAATAATTTCCAGTTTGCTATCTAAAAGATTGAGTGTTATCATGGATAAAATAATTTCCCCTTCACAGAGTGGATTTGTTTCAGGAAGATTGATTTCAGATAACATCTTGCTAGCTCAAGAATTAATCATAAGTTAAACTATCATGTGAGAGGTGGAAATTTAATTTTGAAATTAGATATGGCAAAAGCTTTTGACAGGGTTCAATGGAATTTTCTTTTCAAAGTAATGGAAGCCTTGGGATTTTCGAATGCCTTTATTAGACTTATAGAGCATTGTATTTCTGCATGTTGGTTTTCTGTTAAAGTAATGGGCACCTAGCTGGCTTTTTTAAATCTAAGCGTGGTCTAAGACAAGGCGATCCTTTCTCCTTTATTGTTCATTATGCTGCAGAATTTCTTTCTAGAGGATTGGACAATTTATTTGCCAAGTTCCCGCAATTATTTTTTTCTTCAGGCTGCGATATTAAACTTACTCATTTAGCTTATGCTGATGATATTATGATTTTAATGAATGGCTCTGCTAATAATGTGAAAAGGGTAAAGAAATTTCTGGTTGATTATGAAAAGTTTTCAGGACAGGCCATCAATGAAGGGAAAAGCATGTTCTATCCATCCAAAAATATTTACAAAGGCCCGAAAGAATTTGATTGCTTCGATTACTGGATTCTCAGAGGGAGTACTTCCNATTGGCTTCAGAGCTTTAGATGCAGGTTTTGTAGGTGACAGATTCACCTGGACAAATAATAAGATCTGGAAGCGCTTGTATAGAGTTCTTTTATCATCTTCTTGGTATGCTAATGATTTCTCAGTGCGCATAGAACATTTAAGCCGAGCTTGTTCAGATCACTGCCCCCTCCTTATCACATTTCCAGAATTTTTGAAGCCAGTGGCCTCGTTCAGATTTCAAAACATGTGGATAGAACATCAAAATTTCCTGCAAACAGTTAGACTCAACTGGTTTCTCCCGATTTCCAGTTATGGGCTGAGGAAATTACAAGCGAAATTAAGAAGACTAAAGGAACATTTGAAATGGTGGAATTGAGAGGTTTTTTGGAGACATACACGACAACATTATGAAGGCAGAACAAGGATTTGCTGAAGCTGAAAAAGCATACAATCTAAACCCTTCAGAAGTTAACAAAATAGAAAGGTCTCAAAAACAAGCAGCTCTTTTCAAAACATTGAATATGGAAGAAATTTTTTGGAAGCAAAAAGCCGCCGTAAAGTGGGCAATAGAAGGGGAAAGAAATACAAAGTTTTATCATAACCTAGTTAAAAAAAGGAGAATGGTGAACAGGATTTTCAGAATTTGGGATGATGGCTCTTGCTTAGAAAAGCCGGAACAGATCTATATCTCTGCAGCTTCTTATTTTGAAAAATTGTTGTCTGGAGAGAATTATAATTGTCAAGATGTTAATTATGATCACATACCATGTCTGGTTAATTCTAGTGACAATAATGTGCTGATTGCGCTCCCAGGAATAGAAGAAATTAAACAACTATATGGGGAATGTCAAGGAATAGTGCTGCGGGACCGGATGGTTTTCAGTGGAATTTTATATGGCTTGCTGGGAAATTATTAAGGAAGATATTCATGAAGCTGTCCTGGATTTCTTCCAAGGTGGTTTGATGCCAAAAGGCATGATGGCTACTACAATAGTTCTAATTCCCAAAGTGGATAATGCACAGCAATGGAAAGATTTTAGACCCATCAGTTTATGTAATGTCTCCAATAAAATAATTTCCAGCTTGCTATCTAAAAGATTGAGTGTTATCATGGATAAAATAATTTCCCCTTCACAGAGTGGATTTGTTTCAGGAAGATTGATTTCAGATAACATCTTGCTAGCTCAAGAATTCAATCATAAGTTAAACTATCATGTGAGAGGTGGAAATTTAATTTTGAAATTAGATATGGCAAAAGCTTTTGACAGGGTTCAATGGAATTTTCTTTTCAAAGTAATGGAAGCCTTGGGATTTTCGAATGCCATTATTAGACTTATAGAGCATTGTATTTCTGCATGTTGGTTTTCTGTTAAAGTGAATGGGCACCTAGCTGGTTTTTTAAAATCTAAGCGTGGTTTAAGACAAGGCGATCCTCTTTCTCCTTTATTGTTCATTATCGCTGCAGAATTTCTTTCTAGAGGACTGGACAATTTATTTGCCAAGTTCCCACAATTATTTTTTTCTTCAGGCTGCGATATTAGAATTACTCATTTAGCTTATGCTGATGATATTATGATATTAATGAATGGCTCTGCTAATAATGTGAAAAGGGTAAAGAAATTTCTGGTTGATTATGAAAAGTTTTCAGGACAGGCCATCAATGAAGGGAAAAGCATGTTCTATCCATCCAAAAATATTACAATGGCCCGAAAGAATTTGATTGCTTCGATTACTGGATTCTCAGAGGGAGTACTTCCTATTTTATATCTAGGTGTTCCAATTATGGCTGGGATCCGTAAGATATGCCATTTTCAGCCTCTAGTGGAGAAGGTAAGAAAGAGGTTCTTGGGATGGAATATCAAAAAGCTCACACATGGAGGTAGACTACTCCTTATTCAAAGTGTTCTAGCATCGCTGCCAATTTATACTTTGCAGGTAATTCTTCCTCCAATTTCAGTTTTACATCAAATTGAGATGCTATTTGCAAATTTTTTTTGGGGTATGACAAATGACAAAAAGAAGACACATTGGGTTGCTTGGTTGGAGGCTTGCAAGCCGAAGATGGAGGGTGGATTAGGCATTAGGAAGTTAACAGATGTTGCCACGGCAATGACAATAAAACTTTGGTTCAGATTTAGGGAGCAAAAATCTTTATGGGCGCTATTTCTATCAAAAATGTATTGTAGAACCACCTCACCAATTATTGTATTAGTAAATTGGAGAAGCTCCTCATGTTGGTGCCGGTTGGTAAAAATCCGCAATCTAGCTGAAAATAACATCGGTTGGATCATTGGCAAAGGAGATTTGAGTTTTTGGTTTGATACTTGGCTTGACCAAGGGCCATTATTTAAGAGATGTGAGATTGAAGGTGACCCTAAATGCAAGGTTTCGGACTTCCTTATTAGTCAAGGATGGGATACTAATAAAATGCAGCATATATTACCAACAGAAATGATAGAAGAAGTTAAGAAGATGGTAATCCCCTCCTTAACAAACTCACACACTCTCAAGACAAACACTATGGGCAGACAAGATGCAATTGTTTGGATACCCACAAAAAATGGTAATTTCTCACTTAATTCGGCTTGGAATAGCATAAGAAATGCTCAAGCCCCCATGGGGATTTGGAAAGCTTGTTGGAGTAGACTGCTCTACCCGAGCACTTCTATTTTCATATGGAGATTCTTGAGGAAAAGATTACCAGTAGATGAGATAATGCAACAAAGAGGAATACAGCTAGCATCCAAATGTCAATGTTGTGATTCAATGGAAACATGGGATCACCTTTTCTTTAATGGAGTGGTTGCCAAAGAGACTTGGAAATATTTTGCTCAGCTATTTGGAGTGGATAGATACCAAATTCTCGATAAATGGAGGAGAGTGCAGGACTGGTCAAAGGATGATCATGTCAAAGAAATCATTCCTTTTTTAATTGCTTGGAATTTATGGAGTGCTAGAAATGATTCAAAACACAAAGGATTTAAGCCGAATGCGAACAAAATTATTTGGAAGATAAAGGATTACATTCAAATATGCATGTCTGCGGGAGTTATCAGACAAATACATTGGAAAGGTTATAAGAACACAGCAAAGGTCTTGGGCTTTCATATTAAGAATACAAGCAGAATTACTATCACCACGGTTTTATGGAAAAAACCAAGTCTTGGATGCTTTAAACTGAATACCGATGGCTGTTCCAAAGGAAACCCAGGCCCTGCTTCATATGGAGTCATCGTCCGTGATCATGAGGGTCAAATTATTCAAGCTAAGGCGGGAATCATTGGTATAGGAACAAATATTAAAGCAGAGTTAACAGCAATTCAAATGGGACTTGAATTATGCATGAATAACCTATGGCTCCCGGTTTGGTTGGAATCGGATTCGATTGTTGCACTGAGCACCCTTCAAGCTACATTTGTTCCATGGGAACTTAGAAATTTGATCTTAAAGATCAGAGATATTCTGATTAATTCCCAAATTCGGGTTTCCCATGTGTTCAGGGAGGCTAACACAGCGGCGGACTATCTAGCTAACCTGGCTTTTACCCTCTCTGAAGACAGAATATTCTCACCGACTGATATAAATAGAACACTACTTGGCATTTGCAAACTGGACAGTGCAGGTTTACCATATATCAGAATCTCCAAAAAGACAGGCTAATCTGCTAGACAACTTGGAGTTTTCGCAAGATTTTCTCCCCCCTGGATTTATGTCTTCAAATAGCAGATACGTCTTTTTGTTTCTTTAGTTCCATTGGTTTATTATTTTAATCCCAGCAGTATAGTTGTTTTCTAAGGTTCTATTGTTTTAATTGTAAGAAATGTCATATGTGATATCTGCTCAAAGAATGCTCTTTCTGAAAGCAGTATATTTCTGACAGGAAGTGTTTAAATGCTCGGTATTCCCCTTCCCAGAAGAGGAGCTTGATTGACTTCCTCTTTTCTGCTGAAGGAGAGCTCAACATTCTTCTTAGATGCTGTTGATGATGTGCCATGGATTTTTCGTGCACTTATTAAAATGAGCTAATGATCAATACTATTGCTCTTCTATTGACTTGCTCGCTGGTTATGAAGATTCTTATATGCTGGGTGAAGCTGTTCTCCCCCAATTGGACAACTTGAATGCTTCTTGTTTCACTGCAATTGGCAGATTGATATAGTTGTAAGATTAAAGGCTGAACTATTGAAGTTGTATATCAGAGAAATTATACATGTTCTGCTATAAATGCTCTGATATGTTTACGACTGGATTCCTGATGTAGCTCTGAAGAAAGGGCTCTAAAGTAACCTCCATTACTTGGTTGCTACTGGGCTTTGGCTTAGGTCTGGAAAATGATTTATGTTCAGCGATTGGATACTTTTGCTGGTAAATTGTTGTGACCGGAATAGAGGCAGTAAAATTGGTTGGAAGACTGGATATCTTAAAGGCTTGAAGCAGTATGGCTTAGACTTCCATATAGAAGTTCTCTCAACAAAATTTTTGTCTGGAAACTGCAATTTGTAAATGACGTTATTTTATTTCTCTGATATTATAGCAGTTTCTGAAACTTTGAAGATGCTGTCAACTCTAAAGCTATGGCTGGGTTATTCACTGAAACTATTCCCTGATATAGTGATACCCTAAAGCTATGGCTGGGTTAATCACTGAAACTATTTTCTGATATAGCTATTCTTGAAGATATTTCAGCCTTGACACAATGCAGTAAGTTCTGTACAATCGTCTGCACTCTTGGCTTAAAACTTTGAAGATGATTATCTGATGATGTGCGGAATTGAGGGAGTAGGCTCTAATGATATGGAAAATCTGATCAAAGAACATGGAAATCTGATCAAAAGATACCAAAAGAACTCCTCAAGAACGCTATCTGTATAACCTCTGGAAGCTTGTTAACAAGGTCGTATCTAAAAAGCTAATGGCTGTTTTGTCCATAAAATTTCCTATAGTCAAATTTCTGTATTTCCATATTAGAAGGTAAGGTTTGGTCCCCCTTCTAAAATGGATTTTCATTTCTTGAAATAAAATTCTTCTTTAGCTTAAAAAAAAAAAGTATAGGTTTGGTGGAGTTTTGGAACAAGTTTCGAAACCTGAATTTCAGATTTCAGGCTTATCAGTCGACTGATACAGTATCAGTCGACTGATACCCGTAAGCTGAGTTGGGCGAGGCAAGTTTCAATAAGTAATTTCTTACGGTTTTTTTTAGAAAGAAAGTGTGACATGGTATCATCCATGACTAATTAAGTTAGAATATCATTCTTAGATAGATTAAAAAGAAAAAAAAAGATTTCCGCATTTTTAGTCGTGCATTGAAGTCGAGAAGTAGACAAAAGTAACGATCCGTCTAAGGCAGAGAAGGCGGGTCGCTACAGAGTTGATCTGATCGGTCATAGGACCGATCAGGATGAGTCCTGATCGGTCGGTGGACCGATCAGGTCTGATACAGACGACAGTTAAGAAACTCTGAAAGTTCAGAAACTCTGAATCACTTCTAAACTCTAATTCAATCAGTTTTA
The DNA here is from genome assembly GCA_024364735.1 of Boesenbergia rotunda. NCBI lineage: Eukaryota > Viridiplantae > Streptophyta > Magnoliopsida > Zingiberales > Zingiberaceae > Boesenbergia > Boesenbergia rotunda. The sequence goes on from JAGFNQ010001664.1 coordinate 72,713, forward strand.
ACTCCTAAGAGTGTTTCATTAAACAACATTCATGTTTCTCTACCCAAAGGAAACAACATGATTTGCATCTCTTTAACTATCATGTATATTATCAAATCATGCAACATCTCCAATATATCTTGAGAGTAAAACTTATAAATACAAAGTTCAAAGCATGATTCCAGAAAACATGATAAGTTTGAAAGTGATCAACATATGATTAAATTTCAAACCATGCTTATATAACATTAGATTTCATGATACAAACTATGATCAAATTTCATGATACAAACAAAAGTATGATCAACCTTTCAAAAACATGCTTGTATCAAATTTGTATCAAACTATGATCAATTTCTAAATTCTGATCAGTTCAAGGTATGTTTATAACATGTTTGTACCAAGATTCCAAGGTTTGTATACATCCATCATAAAATTCATAATCATGAATAGCACATAGTGTAAATCATGACATACTCATCTAGGTTCATCTCAAAAATAAGAACACTTAAGCCTAAGATATATCATGTGTTGTTGGCTAACTTCAAGACTTACAGTGAGCTATAGAGTTCAATCCTAATCATGGCATATTGAAGTTAAAACTCATGGATTGGATTGAAAAGTCATACTTCCAAGTGTGTATTACAGTCATGGTTCCAACCGATTTGAAATCAAGTTTGAGTTAGGCTTCCGAAATAGGTATGCATGCAATCATTTGAATAGAAAATTCATAGACATGGATAGCACACATGATGAATGCATAACTCTATTTGGTAAAGATGAACTAGACAGTTCCTTCTTTATTTTGGAAGCAAACTTGATCATGGAAGAATTTTAATACTAAAGTAGATCATACTTAAACATCATTAAGTTCTTTGACACATGAATTCCGTAAAAAGTACTAGCCAAGGGCTCATATTGTTATAAAAACTAAAACAATAGAGATCAAAGTATTTGAGTCGAATTTTCCATAACCAACCATGTGAATGACAATTTTTTCTTGGTCATGGGTTTGGAGCACCAAATATCAACCTCCCATGTTGATAGATGCTCCCCCTTAAATAATGCTTATACAATTCGAAATATGGAGGTTTTGGGTACCCAAATTTTGGGACTTAAGGAATCTACAATGAAAGACTTTGGCACCCATGTCTTAGTCTTTTTCTTTCTAACCTTTTGAACCCTAGAGTCATTTGATGATCTAAATTGGGTTCTTGACATTAATGATACAAAGGTTGATTCTTTAGGTCGGTAACCTATACCGGCCCTATTGTAAACCGCCCTTTGGGAGTTTAAGATCATGTCTAATGTTTTAGAGCTAGTTGAAAACTTCTTAAGAATATTCTTGAGCTTTTCAACTTCGCCCCTTAAGTCCTTATTTTCATTTTCAAGGGACTTATCATGCATAACATCAATTACCTCATCCTTAGAAGTTTTCAATTTTTCTACCTCTACCTTTAAGGATTTAATCTTGTTCTTGGACTTCTTAAGCAACTTAGTTAGACACGCTATAGCTCTATAGCACTTATCTAACTCGGGAGAGATTACCTCTTCATCATCCGAAGATGATGAAGGCGAGGTTGAGGAGCTTGATTCGTCTCCACTCTTCTTGGATGATTCTTCTAAGGCTACGAGAGCCACATGACAGTGGTTCTTTTCCTCCTCCTTCACCTTCTTCTTCTTCCTGTCACATGCCACAAAAGCCAACTCTTTCTCCTTTGGACTTTGGTTAGAGATCTCATGTAGTTCCATTTCACAAAATAGATCTTTTAACTTAACAAAAGAAAGATCCTTGGAAACCTTGTAGGCATCCACCATGGATGACCACAAGGCATTCCTAGGGAAAGCTTTGAGCACATACCTCACAATGTCTCGGTTTTCTACCTTTTCATTTATGGAGTGTAGACCATTCAAGACTTCTTTGAACCGTCCATGGAGTTTACTTACAGTTTCATTTTCTCCCATGGTGAGACTTTGAAGTTGGTTGAGAAGGAGATCCTTCTTGGCTGTCCGGGTTTCATGAGTTCCTTCATGGAGCTCAATAATCTTATTCCATAGATCTTTAGCACTTGTGAAATGACCCACCTTGACCAACTGATCCTTGGTCATACCACATTGCAAGGTGATGATAGCTTTGACGCTTCCCCCTTCTTGACTTGCTCAGCCGACCAACTAGAAAACTCAAGCTCCTTTCCCTCATGATCCTTTGGAGGGGAGAAACCCTCCTTCATTGAGAACCATATGCTCATGTTGGTTTTGAGGTAGAACTCCATCCTTGACCTCCAATATGGAAAATCAGTGCCGTCGAGGAATGGAGGTCGTTTTGTGTTCAATCCTTCTCTTCCAGCCATCTTGTTGATAACTCTCGGATGTTAAGCCGTGAACATAGCCCCAAGCTCTGATACCACTTGTTGGAAACGGATGGCTAGAGAGGGGGGGTGAATATAGCCAGACACAATTTCTTGCTCTTTGATACTTCTGCGTGATCAGATTAGTAGCAGTGGAAACAAAAACACAGAAGCAGAAATAAAGAACAGCAAGCAAAACACAAAAGGAAGCAAACCGACGCTAACACCTCGATATACAAGCTTCGGGGATAACTTGCCCCTACTCCTTGGCGTGCCCGTGAGGTGGGCGATCCCTTGATCGTCGGCAGATCAAGCCCCGGTGAACTCCGGATAGTAGCAGCCTTCTTCTCGGTGGAGAAACCTCTCCACAAGTGATCTCAAGAAGATACAAGTTAAGCACAGAGACACTCGAGAAGACAAGCTCACAAAGATGTAACAAGATCGCTCAAGCACAAAGCAACAGAGAGCACAAACACAGCCCAGCCAAACTTCCCAAGTTTCTGTCTCGTTCACCTTTTGCTCCTCTGCATCCAGCTTTGTCTCTTAAGCTCCGGCTCAACGTCGCCAGCTCCATCAGCACCACTGACTCACACCCTGACCCACTGACCTCTCTGAGCACTCAGTCCACTGGACACTCCTCCAGCTGAGCCTCTGTCAGTTGCCAGCCGGGCCTTCTTCAGTTGTCAGTTGCGCCAGACGCCGTTGAGACCTGAAAACACAATAGATCCAAACCTGCTCCAAGGAAAGCCTCCCATTGACCCTCCTTGAGTGTTTGAATCACCTGCTATCACCTGCATACTCCAATAGAGGCTTAGCAATGCGTATCAAAAAGAAATCAGCAAGTAGCAGAGAATCGACAGTGAAAACAGACTTCTGACAGCATATTTGAATTAAAGTTCTGTTCCTGATCGGTCCCCAGACCGATCAGGGAGGAGCCTGATCGGTCACCAGACCGATCCAGCAGTCTTCTGCACACTCCTAATTGGTCCCCAGACCAATCAGGCTCCTACCTAATCGGTCACCAGACCAATCAGGCTCCTACCTGATCGGTCACCAGACCAATCAGACTTGAGTCAACAGTGATTCTTTAATCAAATCCTAAGTCTCTGATCGGTCACCGGAACGTTCTGGACCTGATTAGCAAGGGAACTCAACTCACTGTTCGCTCCCTGATCGATCACCAGACCGATCAGGAGCTGTGCAGTGAGTGAAACACACACTCCCTGATCAGTCAACAGACTAATCAGACATCGCTGGATCGGTCACCAGACCGATCCACGAAGGAGCAGCGTGCCAACTCCCTGATCGGTCACCAGACCGATCCAGGGACGCAGACCTAGCCTTCCAAGCTAGGATTTCATTCACCTTAGCCCTCCTAGCTAAGAATTTTTCAATCTAACTCTCCAAGTTGGGAATTTGCACCTAACCCTCCAAGCTAGGACTTTTCACCTAGCCCTCCAAGCTAGGACTTTTCACCCAACCCCTCCGAGTTAGACCTTCATCCAACCTAGCCCTCCAAGCTAGGCACCTGACCCTCCAAGCCAGGACTTTTCACCTAATTCTCCAAGTTGGGACTTTTCACCTAACCCTCCAAGTTAGGACTTTTCACCTAGCCCTCCAAGCTAGGACTTTTCACCTAGCCCTCCAAGCTAGGATTTTTCACACCTAACCCTCCAGGTTAGAATTTTCTCACACCTAACCCTCCAGGTTAGGACTTTTCACACCTAGCCCTCTAAGCTAGGACTTTTTCACATGCCAGCGTGCGATCTCCCGATCCACCTGGACTTAATCCAAATCCATTCAACTAAACTTAAATCGTTGTCAACACCAAAATAGCAATCGGGCCAGACTGTATCAACAGACCGATCACCATAGGGTGCCAGATCGGTCTGGGGACCGATCCAGGCTAGCTCAGTAAGTTTGGTCAAGATTTCGTAGAGTCTCTGCTGCCCCTCCGATCGGTCTGTGGACCGATCGTTACAGGATGGAGCCAGATCGGTCCGGGGACCAATCAGATCTACTCCTGATTGGTCCAGTGATCGATTAGGGTTCCTGAAACTTTCAGATATGATCTGAAACTTTCAGTTTCAGATTGTTACATGATTTCCAAAGGGATTTGGTGAAGGATATCGATCTTGGAAGCCGTCCCTCGTCTATAATTAATCCCCAATCATGGATTAAAGGTCCTTAGGGTTTGAAAAAGTCACTTTGCTCCACAAAAGTGGAGTCAAACTCAAACAACATTCATTCAAACAATTTGTGTCAAATCCAAGGTTCCAATCAAGTTTCCTTGATTGGAATGTCCAAGTATGATCATGGAGCCAAATACACATATGTTATGCATTGGTTTTCCCCATACTTGGTCACCGAAGTGATTATTATCTCGTCAACTTAATTTCTCAAGGGATGCATTGACATTTTGAGAAATTTAGTTGATCCTAACATCTCACCCCATTTCTAGCAAACAAAAATATTTTGGTAAACCTTATAGTTTGTGTGAGATGTCTCCAAAGTTACCCAATTGTTTCCCAACAATTCTAAATAATCATGAAGGGTTTTGTATGCATTTAGGAAAACTATGAAGCGCGACACATTCTCAACTCCCGTCTTAGGAAACTAAATTCATTTTCGGGAAGTGGTTTAGTGAAAATATCAGCTAGGTTTGATTTGGACTCTACATGTGAGAGTACAATTTCTCCCCTAGCCACATGATCTCTAATGAAGTGGTGACGCACTTCAATATATTTAGTCCTAGAATGATGGACTGGATTCTTGGTTAGGTTAATTGTGCTAATGTTATCACATAACACTTGCACACCCTTGTAACTCAATCCATAGTCCTCTAAAGTATGTATCATCTACAACAATTGCGATACGCTCTCTCCCATGACGATGTATTCTGCCTCGGTCGTGGAGAGAGCAACACAATGTTGCTTCCGACTTGACCAACTCACTAAGGACGAGCCTAAGAATTGGCAACCCCCACTTGTGCTCTTCCGGTCCAACTTACATCCAGCGTAGTCGAAATCCGTATAGCCGATTAAATCAAATGATTCGGTACGGGGGTACCATAGATCGACTCCAATTGTGCATTTGAGATATCTCAAAATTCGCTTAACAGCGATCAAATGAGATTCCTTGGCACACACTTGATACCTAGCGCACATACCCACAGCAAATAGGATATCCGGTCGACTAGCTGTGAGGTATAGCAAACTACCTATCATGCTTCGATATTGAGTTAAATCAACGGGTTTACCACTCTCATCATTGTCTAATCTTGTATTTGTAGCCATGGGAGTGGTTACCTCTTTTGAATCACTCATGTTAAATTTTCGAAGTATTTCTTGTGTATACTTTGATTGGTACACATGGATATCATCGCGAGTTTGCTTGATTTCAAGTCCAAGGAAGAAAGTCAACTCTCCCACTAGACTCATTTCAAATTCACTCTCCATGTGTCCAATGAACTCATTTAAATAGCCCTTATTGTTTGAGCCATAAATTATGTCATCGACATATACTTGGGCTACAAAAATATTGTCACCATCTCTTCGTAGAAATAGTGTAGGGTCTATTTGGCCTCTAACGAAGCCCTTCTCAATTAGGAATGTCGACAACCGCTCATACCAAGCCCGGGATGCTTGTTTAAGGCCATAAAGTGCCTTCTTGAGCTTGAACACGTGGTTTGGAAATTCGAAATTCTCAAACCCCGGTGGTTGTTCGACGTAGACCTCTTCTCTTATTAGACCATTTAGAAAGGCCGATTTGACATCCATTTGGTATAATTTGAAGCCACGATGTGCTGTAAATGCAAGCATCAATCGAATGGATTCTAATCGTGCCACGGGAGCATAAGTTTCATCATAATCAAGGCCTTCAACTTGACTATAGCTCTTGGCTACCAAGCGTGCCTTGTTTCTAATGATATCTCCCTTATGGTTCAATTTATTTTTGAAGACCCATTTGGTTCCAATGATGGTGGTCTTCTTAGGTCTAGGGACTAAGTCCCAAACTTGACTCCTTTCAAATTGACCTAGTTCATCTTGCATTGCAATAATCCAATCGGGATCATTTAATGCTTCATCAATTTTTCTAGGTTCAATTTCGGAAATTAGGGCAACTTCATGAGCCTCATTCCGGAAGAATGATCTAGTTCTAACCCCATGATGGATGTCTCCAACAATTTGGTCTTGGGGATGACTAGAGGCTAATCTAGTTTGCCTTGGTGTTGGTGGTGCTTCGTGAATGGGCTCACTAGACACAAGTTCAGCCTCAGGATCCGGCTGATCTATGGATTGTCTAGGCTCACCGTCATCGGATTCATCACTATCAACAACATTTGGACTTTCATTCAAACTTAGTCTCCTAAGTTCGAATTGGACTTCATCTTCTGGTTGACCATTGACTTTTGGAATTTCTTCAAATACAACATCAGAAGACTCCTCAACCAGTCTAGACTTCTTGTTGTAGACTCGATAGGCTTTGCTAACGAGGGAGTACCCGACTAGTATCCCTTCATCAACCTTTGCTGTGAACTTCCCAAGGTGGTCCTTGGTGTTTAGGATGAACACCTTACAACCAAACACCCGAAGGTGTTTAACTGTAGGTGGTTTCCCAAACCAAAGCTCATGGGGAGTCTTTCCTAAAAACCTATGAATGAGGACCCGATTTTGCACATAGCAAGCTATATTTACAGCTTCGACCCATAAGTAACTCGGGAGTGAGTACTCATTAAGCATGCTTCGTGCAGCCTCTTGTAGAACACGGTTCTTCCTCTCTACAACACCATTTTGTTGTGGTGTTCTAGGAGTAGAGAACACTTGTCTATACCCTCTATCCTGACAAAATTCTAAAAATCTCTGATTTTGAAATTCACCTCCATGATCACTTCTTATTGTCTTAATAGTTAATGATTTCTCATTTTCTACCCTCCTACAAAAAGAAATGAAAACATCTAAGGCTTGATCCTTATATTTTAAAAAGTAGGTCCATGTATATCTAGTGAAATCATCAATGATCACAAAGCAATATCTACTTCCATTCAATGATATGATAGTACTACAATCAAATAGATCCATGTGAAGTAAATCTAATGCAGTAGAAGTACTTACAACACTTTTACCTTTATGTGCAGATTTTATTTGCTTACCCATTTGACATGCATCACAAAGTTTGTCTTTCTCATACTTGATGCTTGGTAAGCCACGAACTAACCCCTTGTTGGCCAACTTTCGGATGTTCTTCATGTTCACATGTGCTAGCCTCCGGTGCCAAAGGGTGGACTCTTCTTCTTTTGACATGAAACACTTAGCAGAAACATTAGTAGCACTTTTAAAAGAAACTTGATAGATATTGTCTACTCTTGTTCCTACTAGTACCGTGTCCATAGTGTCATGTCGTCTAACTAGACATTGACTTGGCTGAAAATCAATTGTATAACCCGTGTCACACAATTGACTGACACTTAGGAGATTAAATTTCATCCCCTTGACTAGAAGGACATTTGAAATTCTAAGACATTCGGATATTTGAATGTCTCCTATTCCTATGACCTTAAGGCTACCATTGTTACCAAATGAAACATTACCTGTACTTTTCTTGTGAAGTGTGGTAAACAATGATCTATCCCCGGTCATGTGTTTGGAGCATCCACTATCAACGAACCAAGTTGATAGATACTCCCCCTCAATCATAACCTACACAATTCGAAAAATAGAAGTTTTAGGTACCCAAACCTTGGGACCTAAAGTACTAACTAAACAAGACTTAGGCACCCATGCCTTGACCACTTTCTTTTGACCCTTGGGTGTCCTAGATTGTCTCATATCAGTCCTAGACATCAAGGACATGAATGAGGGTTCTTTGGGACGGTAACCAATACCGGCCCTATTGTAGACTGCCCTTTGGGCATTCAAGATCATGTCTAGGGTCTTAGAGCTAGTTGAGAACTTCTCAAGAATATTCTTGAGTCTCTCAACTTCACTCTTCAATGATTGGTTTTCTTCTACTAGTAACTCATCATGCAAATCATCTACTTCCTCAACCCTAGAGGATTTCAAGTTTTCAACCTCAAGTTTCAAAGACTTAATCTCATCCTCTAACAATTCAACATCCAAATCATCAATGTTATCATCCCTAGATAATTTCAATTGATCAATTTCTAATTGCAATGCTTTAACCTTATTTTTTGACTTCTTAAGCATACTAGTTAAACATGCAATTGCTCTATAACACTTTTCAAGTTCGGGAGAATTTACCTCTTCATCATCCGAAGATGATGAAGCCGTGTTTGAGGAATTGAATGATTCATCACTGCTCTCTTGATCTCCCAATGCCATGAGTGCCACATGCCTTGTGCTCTTCTCCTCCTTCTCTTCATCGGATGAGCTTGAGGATGACTCATCCCAAGTGGCCTTCAAGGCCTTCTTCTTCTTCTTGAATTTTTCTTCTTTCTTTTTGGATTTCTCCTTCTTCTTCTTTAGTTTTGGGCATTCATTCTTGAAATGTACTTTCCTACCACACTCAAAGCAAGAGGCATTAGTCTTATCAAGTTTAGCTTCACTAGAGTTACCTCTACTCTTGAAGCGTCGACCCCTTCTCATCACCCTTCTCACAAAGTTTGCCATCTCGGAGGATGAGGAGCCACTGCCATCTTCTTCGGAATCGGACTCGGATCCGGAAGAGGATGAAGATGAAGAGACCTCCTTCTCCTTCTTCTTCTCCTTCTTCTTCTTGTTTGACCGGTCTCCTACAACTAAAACAATCCCCTTCTTCTTGGGGCCTTTGTTAGCCATTTCATGCAATTCCATTTCACAAAATAAGTCATCTAACTTAACAATGGATAAATCCTTGGATACTTTGTAGGCATCCACCATGGATGACCACAAAGCATTCCTTGGAAATGCTTTTAGAACATACCTCACAAGGTCGCGATTCTCGACCTTCTCATCAATCGAATGAAGCCCATTGAGGACTTCCTTGAACCAGCTATGGAGCTCACTTACCGTTTCATTCTCCTTCATGGAGAGATTTTGGAGTTGATTGAGGAACAAGTCCCTCTTAGCGATTCTTGAATCTCAGGTGCCCTTATGAAGTTCGATGAGCTTGTTCCACAAGTCCTTTGCACTTGTGAAAGGACCAACCTTGATGAGTTAGTCTTTGTTCATGCCGCATTGTAGAGTGATGACCGCCTTCGCGTCGGCTTCACTCTTTCGAGTTTGTTCGGCAGTCCATCTCCACGACTCAAGTTCTTTGCCTTCATCATCCTTAGGAGGGGTGAATCCCTCCTTCACCGCAAACCAAGTGTTGATGTCCATCTTTAAGTAATATTCCATCTTCGATCTCCAATATTGGAAATCAGCGTCATCGAAGAATGGAGGTCGAGTGGTGGAGAATCCTTCCCTCAATGCCATGGATGTAGCTCTCGGTTGTTAATCTGCAAAAACAGAGCCCCAAGCTCTGATACCACTTGTTGGAACCCGGATGGCTAGAGAGGGGGGGGGTGAATATAGCCAATCACTTTGACCTTGGACACTAATCGAATTTCTGCACTCAGAGTTGTTAGTAGCACAACGGAAGTTGCAAGAACAGAGTATGCAGAAAAATAGAAAACATAAACGAAACAACACAACTAGCAAGATCGCTAACAAGGAGGGTTTACAAGGTTCGGGGATAACTTGCCCCTACTCCTTGGCGTGCCCTTAAGGTGGGCGATCCCTTGATCATCGGCAGATCAAGCCCCGGTTAACACCGGATAGAGGACAACCTCCTTCTTGGTGGAGAAACCTCTCCACAGCGTTTCAATCACAGATGTATGTTTAAGCACAATGAAACAACAAGAAAGATCTTACTCAGCACTAGCAAAGACAAGAACACAGCAAGCTCCCTCAGAGCTCCACCCAGCGACGATCTCACGCAAGAGCCTTCTCCTCGTGTCTTCTCGCTGTTGGACTCGGAGCTTCTTGTTCCCTCCTTCAAGTAATGAATGGTTGCTTCACAGATTGTAGTTGCTTGCACAAGATGATGGAACTTCAGAACACGCAAGCAAGATGTGGAGAACACAAAGGCGCAGCAAGAACTCAATTCGCGAACTCTAGAACTCTGCTTCAACGAAGCCTTCTTCCGCCCTTTTGTTTCTCCACTCAGCACCAGGTGACAGCATCTCCTGCAGCCTCCAGTTGCTTCCCTGCCAACGCTAGCTACCACTGAGCCCTCCCTGGACTTCCTGAGCTCCCCTCAGCCAAGCTCCAGTCAGCAGCTCCAGTCTGCAGCTCCAGCCGTTGCAACTTGAGATGAAAAACGGACAAACCTGCTCCAAGGAAAGCCTCCATTGACTTCTCCTTGAGTGTTTGAATCCTCCCCTGTCACCTGTAGCTTAATCAGAGTGTTAGAGCAGCATATCACACAGTAAATCAAGTATCAGATGTAAGCAGCAGAGAATCGGATACGGTCAGGCGCGATTAGAGCGTCTGATAGTGCAATTTGAATTAAGGTGATTGGTCACCGGACCGATCGGAGAGCCTCCTGATCGGTCACCAGACCGATCAGGCTGGGTCCAGACCGATCAGGCTCCGTCCGGATCGATCCCCAACGCTTGATTAGAAATCACGATTTCTTTGGGCTCTTCTAGATCGATCACCAGACCGATCCCAGGTTGTGGATCGATCACCCGACCGATCCACCCCTTTATCGGGCGATTTCTGAGCTTCGCAGTCCAGACCTCCTGATTGATCACCAAACCGATCAGGAAACCTCGTGATCGGTTACCAGACCGATCAGGCTGGGTCCAGACCGATAAGGCTCCGTCCTGATCGATCATAGAGAGGAACCTGCGATGCTGGATCGTTCTCCAGAACGATCTGCACAGTGATCCTGATCGGTCACCAGATCGATCAGGAGCAGTTCAGCAAGGGAACTCAACCTCACTGTTTGCTCCCTGATCAGTCACCAGACCGATCAAGAGCAAAGCAATGGGTGAAACGCGTACTCCCTGATCGGTCACCAGACCGATCAGTCTTCGCTGGATCGGTCACCAGATCGATCCACGAAGGACCACCGTGCCAACTCCCTGATCGATCACCAGACTGAACCAGGGGCTCCAACCTAGCCCTCTAAGCTAGGGTTTCATCCACCTTAGCCCTCCAAGCTAAGGATTTTTCATCTAACCCTCCAAGTTGGGAATTTGCACCTAACCCTCCAAGTTAGGACTTTTCACCTAGCCCTCCAAGCTAGGACTTTTTACCCAACTCTTCCGGATTAGGACTTTTCCAAACCTAGCCCTCCAAGCTAGGACCTGACCCTCCAAGCCGAGACTTTTTCACCTAACTCTCCAAGATGGGAATTTGCACCTAACCCTCCAAGTTAGGACTTTTCACCTAGCCCTCCAAGCTAGGACTTTTCACCCACCTCTTCCGAATTAGGACTTTTCATACACCTAGCCCTCCAAGCTAGGATTTTCAACACCTAACCCTCCAGGTTAGGATTTTCTAACACCTAGCCCTCCAAGCTAGGATTTTCCATACCATGCCTGATCCCCAACCAGGACTTAATCATAATCATCATAATTATCATAATCAACCTAAACTAAAATCGATGTCAACACCAAAACAACAATCAGGGTCAGACTGCATCAACAGAGATTTCGGCGGTGTGGACCGGGGCATTGAGGCATTCGAGTCTATGCTCCTCCAGTCGAGCAGCTTCGGCCTCCTTGTAAGCGTGCAGCTCTGCTAGTTCTGCCCGAGCTGCCTCCCACTCAGATCTCTCCTTCGTCAGTTGCTCAAGCTCCTCCTTTCGATCTTGTAGCAATTGGTCCTTGGAAGAAAGCTCTATCGACAGCTCGGCTATCCTTTGTGTTTGCGCTAAGGCCTCGCCATCTTTGGCCTCTAGCTGGGCCCGGAGAGAGTCATTGGTGGCGAATGAATCCCAGAGTTCAGTCTCTACCTGGGTCAACTTGTCCTGGGTCTGCGCCTGAAGAACCAAGGCCTTCCGCTCCTTATGCTTCAAGGCGGAGAGACCCGGAGGTTCGTGTGAGAGGCAGCCAAGTTAGCGGTCTCGATCTGGCTGTGTGTGGCCTCCAGTTGCTCCTCAGAGTGGGCTAGTCTGCCTTGGAGAACTTAGACCTCGTCTCGCAGGTTTGTCAAAGTGGGTTGGTTGGAAACGAGCTAGGTATTCGCCAGCTGGGCCTTTAGGCGCTCCACTTCTCTCTCGGCCTTAGCCCGAGCCGAGCTCTAGGCTAGAAGCGACATAGATAAGCCATGGTAGGCTCCCGCGAACTGCCAAACAGATATCGATTTTAAGAAGGGGAAAACAGACTACTCAATAGAGGACCAGGTTAATCCGAGCATACCTGAGTGGCCTTAAGAAAGATGGCATCAGCTTTATTGCAAGGACCCTGAAAATAAGATTCCTCAAGTCCCTGGGCATAGCAGTCAGCCACCAACCCGTACAGGTGAAGATCCTGATGGCGGTCGGGCAGATCGCTCGAGGGCATCTTCAAATGGCAGTCTGCCCGAGTGGGCACCAAAAGGTGCATCATCGGATCCTCAGCTGGATCCTCAGCGGACGAGGTCCCCGACCCCTCGGGTATTGATCGGTCAGAAGCATTGGAGGAAGCAGAGGGGTCGGCAGACGATGTGATGATAGGAGGATCAGCAGCAGAATCTGTATCCGGGTTCGCTGCAGGAATAAGGGCCGGTGGGTTGATAATGGGGTCATCAGCCGGTAAGATGGCGAGAGGATTAATGGCAGGGGCCACAAAGGGGATAATGGCAGTGGAGGTGGAAGGAGCTCCCGAGTCGGGAGCCGCTTTCTTCTTCTTCTTCCTCTTCTCCAGATGTTTGCTGGAGGAAAGGCGAGAAGAGCCCCCTGTCGGCGAAGACGCTTGCCGGCGTTTGGAGGGAGTACGTGGCTTGGCGGCCGCAGGTGGGGCTATCTCAGAGGCGAGGTGAACGGACTCAGGAGCAGTCGGAATCGGGTTCGCTAAAGCATCCTCTGCCACGACGCCCCCTCTGGTAGCCAACACGGCGGTAACCCGAGTCTTCAGCTCGGCCTCATCCAATCCGAAGCCTTCCCTTAGAGCCGCAGACAGTAGCATGGGAACTTCAAGAATAAAATAAGCTCAGGCATGATCAAAAGGTGTGCAGAAAAGGCACAGTAGGGCTTACCGACTTCGGATAGTGAAGGGACTGGTTCGGGACTGAGGCCGAAGATGGAAAGAATCCCCTCCTTCAGCAAGTGTCCCCCATGAAAGCGTCTACCCTCCAGCTCGGTTGCTACGGTTTGGTAAGCCTCGGTGGTGAGGTAGTGTTTGGGGAGGGGATCGAAAGTGTGAAGCTCCTCAATTCAAGTAGTGGGCCAGCTCGGGGCTGAGATTGGCCCAATGAAAAAGTAACGCTCCTTCCATCCCTTGTTGGAAGAGGGAAGATTCGAGAGGAAGGAGGCTTTGGCTCGGGCTTGAAAGAAGAAGTCGCCCGCCTCCTACTGCTTGGGATAGAAAAGGTAATGGAAATTCTCCGGCTCTAGGGGAATTTTGTATAAGGAGAAAATGATAACCGACCCACACATGAGGCGTATGGCGTTGGGAGCCAATTGAGGTAAGGGAATTTGAAATTGGTTGCAGACGGCGGAAAGGAAAGGATGGATCAGAAAACGAAGACCGGCTTGTAGATGGCCTCGAGATAGAGTAATATAGCCCAAAGGGGCGGAATCAGGTTGATCAGTCGACTTAGGCAGATGCAGCTGGTGGTCGGCGGGGATTAAGAAATCCGACTGCATTTGTTCCAGGTCATGAGCAGTGAGGTTAGTTATCGTGATGGAATACCAAGGCAGAGAAAGAGAGGATGGCGAAGGAGGAGAGGCCATCAGATGGGAAGGAGAAAGGAAGCTAACTAATGGAAGGAGCCGCCGGAGAAGAAAGCCGAAGAAGAGGAGCTGTCGGAACCCTAGCAGCACTCAAAGAGGCGGAGAACGAGGTGAGGTTTTGAACGCATAGAGAAAAGTGGGCAAAGGTAAGGCCTATTTATGGAACCGACAAGGAACGTTGGTCGTTCAATGAAGAGCTGGGGGAAACATATGACCCGGCCAGAACCGTCTGATCAGGCTCGGATGCAGTTCAAAATGGAAAAACGCATGTGTGGGTAGAACACTCGTGAAGGGCGATGGCATACCCTTCGGTAGGCGAGCGCAAATGGCTTATGGGTGCGAGGCTCAGGCCATTATGGCAGCAATTAATGAGAGGACATGCCCGGTTCTCAAAAGGTGCGCCAGGCTCGAGCTAGAGTCGGGGTACAGTCAGTCGGACTGCGTGCCTCCTTCGACAAGACTTGAGAGGGATGCTTATGATCCCAGGCCAGCTTGCGTGTAGCCTGGCCCGGCCACCTGGCGCCTAGTCATAAGGAAGATGGTTAGGGGGCCAGAAAGGCCCGTTGGATCGGTGTCGCGTGGATCAGGGCCTTCAATCGGATGCGTGGCAGCCCACGCTCTTTGGAGTCGATATGGCCCAAGCTCAAACGCCCCTCTAGGCTTGGCTCCCTGCCGACGCATGGCGGACCACGCTCCGGGGGCAAGCCCGAACTGGAGGAGGCGTTACTAAAGGCCTAGTCACTTAGTGCCCCAGTCGGCACCCTCATAGGCCCTCAGCCGGCCTCGTCACTTAGTGCCCCAGTCGGCACCCTTATGGGCCCTCAGTCGGCCTCGTCACTTAGTGCCCCAGCCGACATCCTCATAGACCCTCAGCCGGCCTCGTCACTTAGTGCCCCAGTCGGCACCCTCATAGGCCCTCAGCTGGCCTCGTCACTTAGTGCCCCAGTCGGCACCCTCCTAGGCCCTTAGTCGGCCCTAGCAGACACAGTCACTTCCTAACACCCGACTATAAGAAGCTGTACGGGGTAGGCACAGGACTGAGGCCATCCTGGTCTCAAACGACGGATATCATGTTGAGGTATTGATCTTCCTGCCATACCCTATCCCCCCATACTGCGACCACCTACATCGGTGTCAGGCCGAGTGGCGCCTATCTGCACCATCCATTAAGTTGACAGTGCCTCTTTCCTTAATACAGTATGTGTCACTTTATCCTGCCACCTCTGGGCATGCATCACCTTGTCCTCGCTATATGACAGCAGGTGGCAGGCATGGCAGGAACTGTCAACTTCTCCGGCTATATAAGCCTCCGCATTCCGTATCTCTCAGGTATGCGCGATAGTGCAATTTTCTACTGTTCCATTACTTTCCATCACCACTGTCGAGTACTGACTTAACCGTCGGAGTGCCTGGCCGGGGACTTTTCCCGACGGGTTCTAACGGTCTATGTCTTGCAAGCTAGAGACGATCCGGCTCGGTAGACCACCTCAGCGACCTCGCTCTCCCCAGAGGCCCAGTCAACGGTAGGGGCGTCCATATCGCTTCGCGACATGATCATGGACATTTTATTTCAAAGAATAATTTATAAGTAATAATAAGGACATTAAATATATATCAAATACCTTAATATAAAATAGTGAATGACATCTTCAAAAATAAAATTATGAATCACATTTATAAAATAATTTTTAATTAAATTAGAAGATAGACTCCATGAATATTATTTGTATAAGCGAGTTAATTTTCGATGATAGAGAAGGCAACAACATCACGAAAGTTGAATTGCTATTAATTTTTAAAGATCTCGATCGGAGATTAGACTTTTAAGGAGCAGGGAGAAGGATTCACAATCGGTTGCATGTATGTGAGGCGCAACTAGAGTTAAAAACTAAAGAAATTTGGATATTAACAATTGGCAAAAGACCTAAGGTTAAAACAATATATGTGAGTGTGTAAGAGTGATTTTGTTAATTGCTTTAAAAAGTCAACTAAATCGTTACTAAATATAAAATTGAATCGGTTTACAAAACCACTCTTAAATTTCACGACATTAAAAATGGTTTTGAGTAATTGATGCTGCAATTAATTAGTAGAAGCGGTTTTCCAACCGCTCTTATAATTTTTATCAGTTCAGATTCTCTGTCCCAAATACCTCTCTGTCCCCTTGTCCCGAACGCTAGACGACAAAAAAATCGCATGTGAAACACGTGAGGACATGCCGAACTGCAGCTAAAAGAGGACGCGCCGAACCGCATGGATACTCCTCTTCTAGCCCTAAGCCCTCCTCCTCTTCTAGCCCTAAGCCCTTCTTCATCCTCTCCTCGCAGTGACGACGAAGCTGTCCTTCTTCATCCTCTCCTCGCAAAAGCAGTGACGACGAGGTTGTCGTCGACCTTCTCCTCTCGCCCTTCGCCCTCTCCTCACAGTGACGACGAAGCTGTCCTCCTCGCAGTGACGACAAAGCTCGAGCTCCACCATCTCCATCGTGGTCCTCCTCGCAAAAGCAGTGACAACGGCACCCTAAAGGTTTTTGATTTCCTCATCTACTTCGATCGAGCTCCACTACTTCAGAAGTTTGATAAAGGGTTTCTTCTTAGTTTGTTTCATCCTCCATTCTGTTT
Source organism: Boesenbergia rotunda (assembly GCA_024364735.1). Taxonomy (NCBI): domain Eukaryota; kingdom Viridiplantae; phylum Streptophyta; class Magnoliopsida; order Zingiberales; family Zingiberaceae; genus Boesenbergia; species Boesenbergia rotunda. Next base: position 89,526 of record JAGFNQ010001664.1, read on the forward strand.
CCTCTCTGTTATTCTTAATCCAGTTCAGCAATTACAGCTCCATATATCGATGGAGCTCTCTACTGCAAGCCTCACTATGATCAACTTTTCAAGATGACTGGAAGATTGGATAAAAGTTTCGAAGGTATATTGTCTAGTTTAATTTGTTCCATAGAACATCATGTTTGTATCCTGGTGTTAATCTCCATTGCTGCAGGTGCTCCAAAACCTACAAAGACAGACAGATCTAATGGCCAAATGGTACGTTGACATAGAAGAAGCTTATCGATCACTTGAATTTATAACGTGCCTTCTTCATGTGACATATAGGTCGGGACTAATAGCAGATACGCAAGTATATTTCTAGGAACTCAAGACAAATGTGCAGAGTGCAAGAAGACAGCGTACCCGATTGAGAAGGTAAAAGTGGTGCATGCTTCTCATTCTTTTCTCAATTACCTTTGGATGTTTTCAAAATGCATGAGAATTTGTCGACAGAATGTGGATATCATTCATTGCTTTTTCAGGTGGCTGTTAATGGGAACTCATACCGCAGGCCCTGCTTCAGGTGTAGCCATGGAGGTTGCACCATCAGCCTAGCAAACTTTGTGACACATGAGGGCAGGCTTTACTGCAAGCACCATGCAGCATGCCCAGCTGTTCATGACCAAAGGCAACTTCAACAGTTTCAGCAAGGTTGAAGAAAAGCCTGAAGAGATTATGGTGCATGCTGATAAAGTAGGGGCTGAAGCTATTCAAGTTTCTTAATCTCTTGAGTGCAAGTTTCAGTTTTCAGTTGATGTTAACAAAGAGAATGTTTGCGTCCTTTTGGTTACTGAAAAACTCTGTTCAATGTTCTTGAGAGTTTCTAGTTTAAGTGTGTGATGAGTGAACAGTTTGGCTCAACGATTTTTCATTTACAGATCAATTGGATTTTCTAGCCTGAATTTCAATTTCTTTAGTAAACTATTGTTGAATGTTCTAATTACTGAATATATGCAGACAGTATTTGTACAGATTATATTACAAAAACTCAGCACTTTTGTGAAGCTTACACCAGGAAAACCAATTGGCTCTTGTCAAGTGGTTCATGATTTGATCCTCAATCCATATCTAACTTGCGTATTCCATGTCTTCAGATTTGCTTCCATTAAAATAATCTCATGATCTACAATCTTTTTCTGGTTCTTCACTTCTAAGAAAGGTCCTGATGGAGTCATGAGGAGTTTAGCACATTGAAAATTCTAATTTCATATTCGCAGAGATATTAAACCTGCTGGAGCATCAAATCGTATCATCTGTACAAACAAGATGCAGATCATGGTAGTGCCCAATTTTGGAGAAAAAAAATCTGTATCATGATGATATATGTAGTTTTTTTTCATATCTGAACTTTGGCGATTATTACACCATGAACTGTGAATTCAAGTCTCACAACGTTTACGAGTACTCTCTGAGCAGTCTCTAGCTACAACATTTCATCTCTCAATTCTGTCGAGAGCTGCCTTTCTACTGTAGAACACCACAAGTTGTTTGCAAAATTAGCTTATTGTCTCTGAGATGCTCTACAGTGATGGTCTCCAATGTCGGCTTCTCGTCGCCGCTGCCGTTTGTGTGCTACTCTTTTGCCTATCCCTGTCCTGCCTTGCCACCTGAACAATCAAATCATATCATGTGCATAGAGAGCTATTAGGAATTCTTTCATATCTACTTTAGGCCAAGAATCAAATCTATCTGTAACAATTCAATACAAGAACCCAATTTTTGACAATAAAAACAGAAACCTCGTCGTCACTGCTTTTGCGTGGAGGACCACGATGGAGATGGCAGAGCTCGAGCTTCGTCATCACTGCGAGGAGGACAACTTCGTCGTCACTGTGAGGAGAGGGCGAAGGGCGAGAGGAGAAGGTCGACGACAACCTCGTCGTCACTGCTTTTGCGAGGAGAGGATGATGAAGGACAGCTTCGTCGTCACTGCGAGGAGAGGATGAAGAAGGGCAAACGAGGAGGACAGCTTCATCTTAGGGCAAGAGGAGGGTAGCTTGGTCTTTTGGGGCTTAGGGCTAGAAGAGGAGGAGGGGTTAGGGCAGAAGAGGAGGATCCAATGCGGTTCGACGCATCCTCTTTTAGTTGCAGTTCGGTGCGTCCTCACGTGTTTCGCACGCGATTTTTTTTTGTCGTCTAGCGTTCGGGACAGGGGGACAGAGAGGCGTTCAGGACAGAGGATCCAAACTGAATTTTTACCTTTTACATTCGGTTTCATTGAACCACTCTTGTTGCTACACGTATTTAGAGTGGTTAATCAAATGCTCCTGAAGACCGGTCCTAAAACTTTATTTTTTTTTTTTTAGTGGCAATATGCATACTTCTCTAACGAAGTAACTTTTTTATAATTATGTCAAACACATGTATGTCCAGTGATGATGTGTAATATGTATTGTAATAATTTATAAAATTATTATTTTTTAGCCGTTTATTTTAGAAATATATTTTTTTTAATTTATGCATCAGGCACCCCAATCTAGCACGGCACGGTGGAGCTCTTAGAGTGCTTGCACGTGGAGGCAATAGGGGCGGCAACCGATCACGTCGTCGTCGTTGGCAACGAGCGACCCTCTTGTTTCGTGATGTCGCCTTCTAATTGCATGTCGTTCATTGATCGAGTCTACTTCTTGCTTCACCTTCGCCGTCGGTGGGTGTCTTCCTCCTCTAAAGGCGAGGGCAGTAGGGTACCTCCCGAGAGCCCCTCCTCTGCTTTCCAGCTCAAGGACGGAGCCGATTATTGTTATTTAAAAGTCCTGGCCGAAATTATAAATCCTGCCTCAATTTTATCTTTAGAACACTACTTCTTCCAAAATTAAAAAAAAACCTTTATATCATTCATTTCTACCACTCAGAAAGAAAGTCATAAAAGATTTTCATTCATAATAAAATTTTCATCTCTAATCTCTAATGTCTGAAGCAATACATCAAAATCCTGTGCATAGCAAAAATCATTGTTGGCTGCTTACTTAGAATTAACATAAACCTTCTAGTTTATTGAATATCTCCTCGTCAATTTTACATCCAAATCCAAAGTATCACACACATGAGATATTGTAAACCTTCTTCTTCTTCGCTTCCTCCTCGCTAAATGATAATTATCATTTTGATAATCAATTTAGGCTCTCAAATTCATGTTTTGGTCCTTTTTTACATACTTAATCTTGCATTTACACTAGGTTCCATGAGTTATTTCTATTTTAGCTTTGGAATACAAATCTTTTTATATTTGAGATGTTTTGGCATTAAAATTTGAATATAATTTTGTAGGCTTTGAATGATCATGGACCTAGATCAGATTGGATCGAATTTGAGTCCGACTTGACTTTAATCAAGATGATCAAGAGATGGATAAATTTGGGTCGTCCAATCAAGAAACGGGGAGATCTGAGCCATCTATCTTCTTCTGATCAATCCGAGCTCAAGGTAGAGTTAATCAAGACTGTAGATCACAATCTGAAGTTTTGGTCCGAATCAGAAGTCATCTAGCCGTTGGATCAGGCTCGAGAGAAGTCTAAGCCGTCCGTTCAAAAGGAAGGGCAATCCGAGTCATCCGTTGCAGATCTGATTGATCCAAGCTAAAGAGAAGAAGATCCTTACCATTGATGTAGATCTGGAAAGTTTGGTCTCAATCCGAGATGATCTAACCGTTGGATGAAGCGAGGATGATCACAACCGTTCATTTTTAATGGGAATTAGTTAAATTAGGAATTCCTCTCCCGAGCTCAGCGTCGCAAGTTCTTCCCTGTTCTATCATCTTCTCTGCTTTCTTCTCTGTTTCTTCGTGCGACCAACATCAGATCCGTTTGTTTTCAAGATTTCAAATCACAGAGATGGATTTCCTATGAAGTTTGCAACTCAATCACGTCGCTGAAAGGAGCTCAGGTGAGGGTTTCACCAAGAGTTCAGCTTCCATCAATTGCTTTCCTTTTTTATCGCTGTCTTCATCGACCAGAGCTATCAAAGCACTCGGAGGGTTCTTCGAGGGTTTCTGAGGGTTCCTGAGCCACAATCACCATCCAACTTAGTAAGGAGGAAGAGATCGGAGGAGGTTTTCAGATCGCGCAACCAAGCTGCTGATAAATTGATCTCGGGAGTCAATTCTCTGCTAATTTGTCGAGCTAGAGGGTTTCTAGCTGGTTCTTGTGTGAAGGCAAGAAGGATCTTGGATTAAGGGACTGGATCTGATATCAATTTTCTGTAAATCTCATTTCTGAATTCATTTCCTTAGTTGTTCAGCGTGTATCAGTTTTCATCAGTATTTGATCGGTTTGTTTGACCGATCAGGCTAGTATCTGATCATTCTCCAAACCGATCAGGTAAGTATCTGATCGATCTGTTGACCGATCAGGAAGAGGTCTCAGCTCCATTTACATTCCAATCCTATTTTCTTTAGTAAGTTTTGTTTCAACTTCACATTTCTGCAATTTAGCTATAGATCTTATGCTTTCCTGCCTTTGATATTAGTTTTTGAATTTTAATCTCATAGTTTCGAATTGGATTGCTTAGTTTCCAAATAGGGATAAGTGTAGTTCCTGAAATTTAGAATTAGTTTCTACTTTAACTGAGTTCAATTGGTTTCCAACTGTTATTTCATTCATTATCACAAAAAAAACCCCCATCTTACTTGAAAATCCAAAAAAGAAAACGACGAATTCAAGTTTGAATTAAGCATTCTTAACTAGTCCTTGGAAAAATATGACTTAAGGCCCCTATACTACACTTATATTTGTGAGCTAAGGGTTTTCAATTTATAAATTCAAATTTAAGGCTCATCGTGACACTGATTGTGAGCACCATCAAATTTTTGGCGCCATTGCTGAGGAATTACACTAGTTGAGTTTGTTTGATTTGAGATTGTGCTTAGTTTCATATTTTCTGATTCTATTTCATTTGCTTTAGCTTTCAATATACATTTGTTGTCATTTTGTTTGATTTATGACCAGGACTGCAGGTGGTGATATTGTGGAGTTTGATCCTGAGATTGAGAGGATCTTCAGAGCTAGGAGAAATCAAGGAAGAGTTTCAGAAGTTATTGAAAATATTTCTACTCATTTAAGCAGTCCTATGGCAGAACATCAGAAGACTATGAAGGAGCTTGCAACCCCTGATAATGCATTTCAGTATTCATGTATTGCTTATCCAGAGTTAGCTGGAGATTTTGAGCTGAGATCATGCCTAATTCATCTACTTCCCAAGTTTCAGGGACAATCAGGAGAAGATCCTAACAGACATTTGCATGAGTTCCATGTAGTGTGCTCCACTATGAAGCCTCAAGGGATTTTTGAAGAGGACATCAAATTAAGGGCATTTCCATTTTCTTTGACTGGAGCAACTAAAGATTGGTTTTATTACTTGCCTACTGGACATGTTGTATGTTGGATTGCTATGAAAAAAGGCATTTTTAGAGAAGTATTTTCCAGCTTCAAGAACTGCTATTATTAGGAAGAGCATCTGTGGTATTCAACAAGTACTGGGAGAGACCTTATATGACTATTGGGAGATATTCAATAAGTTGTGCTCAAGTTGTCCTCAACATCAAATAAGTGAGCAACTTCTTATTCAATATTTTTATGAAGGTCTACTTCAAATGGATAGAATCATGATTGATGCTGCAGTTGGAGGAGCTCTAGTGAACAAGACCCCAGAACAAGTTAGAGAATTGATTTCAAATATGGCGGAGAATTCTCAGCAATTTGGAAGTAGGACTCTTACTACTAGAGGGGTGAATGAAGTTCAAATGGTTTCAAATGATCAAAAAGAGATCAAAAATTCATTGTTGGAGTTAACCTCTTTGATGAAGCAAATGACTTTGAATAATGTGAACCAACCTCAAAACTTTCCAGTAGCTTCTTTTCAAAATCCGGTTATGGGAGTGTGTAGTATATGTTCAAGCCAAGAGCATAATTCATATTTGTGTCCTAATCTTCAACAAGATGAATCTTTAGCTGTTTTGACCAGAGGAGGCCAATTCTAACAAAGAAACAACCCTTATTCATCTACCTACAATCCGGGATGGAGAGATCGCCCTAATTTAAAGCATAGTAATTCATTCTATCAGCAAAACACTTCACAACATTCCCTACAACAAAATCAGTCGCAAAATCAGAATTTTCAGCAGCATTTTGAGAATTTTCAACAACCTTATCCGCAATTTCAACAACCAAATCAGCCTTTTCATCCTCAATTTCAACAAAATCAGCAAAGGTTTCAACCAATTCAGAATTTCCAGCAATCTTTTCAACCTTCACAGCAATCTTTTCAACCATACCAACAACAATTTCAATTTCAAAATCAGAATTTTCAACCCCAACAATTTTAGCCTTCAAATCAACAATTTCAGCCCCAAAATCAGAATTTTCAGAGCAATAATTTCCAGCAACATCCACCAAGTTCTCAAACCAATTTCCAGCAATTTCAACAGCCCATTCACTCATTTAATCAGCCCCAACAACCTCATTTTCAGAATTCACAGTAAAATCAAAACTTTCAGCAACCTAATGCTTCTTTTCAAGGCCAACAAAAGTCCCCATACTAATTAAGCAGGCTTTGGGAACTCTAGTGGGTTTAATGCACAACAACAAAGGCTTGAGGAGATGATGCAATAAATCCTACAACAACAGCAAATTTTACAACAACAACAAGGGCAACAAAAGAATGATTCTACCCTTCAAAACATTGAAAGACATATTGGTCAACTTGCAAGTGGGATGAATCAAATGCAAGTTCAAGGATCGAGTCAATTACCTTCTCAAGCTACTCCTAATCCTAAGGGAAATGTTAGTGTCATAACTTTGAGGAGTGGAAAAGTTGCTTCAAGTCTTAACACTCAAAGAGCTGATTTTTCTGAAAAAATTTCAGAAATTTGTTTTCTAGCTTAGAACATCCCCGAAATGGATTCTACACCCGTTGAATATGACCCTAGTTCAAGCCTAAGTCCTTCTTCTATTGATCCTGTGATTTTGGTGGAAGAACAAGGAGAAATCAGTAAAAAAAGTGCACCTACAGCAGCTACTCCACTTGAAATTCCTGCTCAAGACCCACTTCCAAAATCAAGCAAATACCTAAGTATGCCAAATTTCTTAAGGATTTATGTGTGCACAAGAGGAAGCTAAAGGGGAATGAATTGGTTAGTTTAGGAAAGAATGTCTCAGCCCTTATTCATTCAATTCCCCAGAAATGTGAAGATCCAGGAGTTTTTACTGTGTCCTGTGAGATTGGGAGGAATATTTTTCATGATGCTATGTTCGATTTGGGAGCTTCTATTAATGTGATGCCTAGATCAGTTTTTCAGATGCTTGGCATTGGACCTATACAGCCTACAGGAGTAGTTATTCAGCTAGCAGATAGGAGTCAGACTCACCCAGCTGGAATCATTGAAGATGTATTAGTAAAGGTGAAAGAGTTGATTTTTCTTGCGGACTTCTATATCTTAGACATGAAGGGGGATTATCTATCACATAGATCTCCACTTATTCTTGGGAGACCATTCTTGAAGACTGCAAGGGCGAAGATTGATGTATATGCCGGCACACTTTCTATGGAGATAGGAGACACAGTGGTGCAGTTTAGTATTTTTGATGCTATGAAACACCCCGGAGAGGATCATTCAGTTGGTGCTTGGATGGCTATAGAGGGGGGTGAATGTAGCCAGACACTAAAAAGACTTGGCTCTTTGAAATCTTTCTGCGATCAGAGATTAGCAGTAGCGGAAACAACAACACAGAAAGAAAACCAGAGAAAGAAAGCAAACCGACACTAACAAGAAGATGTACAAGGTGTTGGTGCAAACAGCACCCAAGTCAAACCTGTGTTTTGATAAATGGCAAAGGGTTCAAAAGTTAAGTCTTATTTGTTTTCTAACATGCTACGTGAGTATGCAGATTCAAGACCTAGCGAAGGACTGCTAGGCATCTGGCGAAGGACTGACAGGATACAAAGCCCTAGCAAAAGGACTGCTAGGCACCTGGCGAAGGAATGCCAGGAGACAAAGATCTAGCGAAGGACTGCTAGGCACCAGGCGAAGGACAGCTTGGATCCGAAGACCTGGCGAAGGGCTGCTGGGCACCAGGCGAAGGACAGCATGGTACTAAAGACTTGGCGAAGGATTGCTGGGCAAAAAGTCCAACTGGAGGAGCCGGTTGGCGATGGGTAAACTCTCCTAAGAGGAGTAGGTGAGGACGCGTTCCCCGTTGAGGGAACAGTAGGCGTCGGTTCGACCTAGGGTTCCATTTTGGAGACCCAAAGTCAGAACCAAGACAGCTAAGGCTGTATAAACATAATACTCTATTGCTTCATATTGTTTTGGACTAACCCTGGATGCAGGACCGAAGGAACGTGTGTCTGCAGCTCAGAATGCCAAAAGGAGAGATGCAAGTAGCTGAGCAGGGCGCCCTCAGTGTTCCGGGCGCCCCCAAGGCCAACACAATACAAGCGAAGCAATAAGTGCTTCAGCTGCTTACTGGCCGGGGTGCCCCCAGTGCCCAGGGCGCCCCGCGCCTAAGCCAGCGAAGCCGATTACCCTTATTCAGCCGAGAATCCCGCGCTGAAGGAGTCAAACAAGGCGCCCCCAGCGTCCCGGGCGCCCCCAGTGTCAAACCTCAGCCCTATTCGAGTGGGATAGAGGTTGACCGAGCGAAGCTCGGATCACGTGACACGTGGGGGGGCGCCCCCGACGTCCAGGGCACCCCGAGGTGCTATAAATAGCACCCAACGCCAAGGCTTTCGATAATCCAAGTTCTCGAACGCATTCACGCTCTTCTACTTCCGCGCTCTGCTCCGGCAACCTCCCGACTCGAGATACAAGCGCCGACGACGTCCTACTGCTCCGGAAAAAGTAATCTACACCGGACGTCGATAAAAAGAAGAGTTTAATTTCAGTACCGCACTTTAACTGTAATTCTATTTTTGTAACTGATTTTGTACGATTATAGTATTGCCCGCAGTAAACGGTCAGCGACCGTGGGCCTTGGAGTAAGAGTCGACCTAGGCTTCGAACCAAGTAAAAAACTTGTTGTTTGCGGGTTTTTGTTTTTAATCTTCCGCTACGCATTCTCTTTCCCAATCCGAACGTTTAACGATATTCACCCCCCCTCTATCGTTTCTCTCGATCCAACAAGTGGTATTAGAGCGGGGAAGCTCAAATTTGGTGCAACCACCAATTTGAGAATTTTTTTCAGATTTTCACAATTTTTTTTATATTTTTTTCTTTAGTTCGAAATTTCTCTCGTAAGTCGAGGTTGGTGCAACACCCCTCGACAAATATTTCCTTCCTTATCCCGCACTACTAATCCAAGACCAAGTCTTGGGATATCTCTATCTTTTCCTTAAGTTTCAGATAAATGGTCATGCAAGAAGGATTCAGCACTGTAAGACCACCTCTCTTCAGTGGGGAGGATTTCTCCTACTGGAAGAGCAGAATGGAGGTCCACCTGAAAACTGAGGTGGACATATGGATAATCATCCAGTCTGGGCTGGAGATTCCAAAAAATGCTGAAGGAGTACCTCAGACTTACTCAGAATGGGACACCGCTCTGAAACGCAAAATTGAAGCTGATGCAAAGGCGCCCAGACCCTCCAATGTGGCTTAACAAAAGAGGAGCTGAACCGGGTCGGCCCATTCAACAGTGCCAAGGAGCTATGGGGGAAACTGATCGAGCTGCACGAAGGAGCATCCGACACTCGGATCAGCAAGAGAGATCTCCTCCTGAACAAGCTGTACACGATCAAAATGAGCGACAACGAAACGGCAACGCAGCTTCACGCCCGAATTCAAGAACTAATGAATGGTCTACACACTATTAGTCACAAGGTCGAAAATCGTGACCTAATAAGGTACGCTTTAAATGCTTTCCCAAGAAACACCCTATGGGCATCCATGGTAGATGCATACAAGGTTTCAAGGGACCTCTCTAAAATTAAATTAGATGAATTGTTCTCTGAATTAGAANCTGAAGGACAACAAGAAGAAGCCTCAACCTGAACCCGAGTCTAACTCAGACTCAGACTCAGACTCAGAAGACGAAGAAGGAGATCGACCTAAGCTGGTCCGACTGGCCCGAAGCTACTACAAAGAATTGAAGAACCAAACCAACAGACGGAAAACAAGCCGAAGAAAGGACGAACCAGCTGAACCCGCAAAAGAAAAGAACAAGCCCAACGTGACCTGCTACGAGTGCAAGAAGAAAGGTCACTACAAGACGGAGTGTCCGAACCTAAAGGAGACCAAGAAAACAAGAAGAAAGAAAGCACTCCAAGCAACCTGGGACGAATCTTCCTCAGAAGAAGAAGAAGAGGCACCCCAGTCAAACCTACTAGCCCTGACTGCCTCCGAAGAACTTGAGACCGAGTCAGAATCAGAGCAGAACGATGGAAAACTCACATTTTCAGAAAATGGTGAAATCACTGTAAGTGGATTTTCTAGAGTACAATTATGTGAATTGATATCCTATCTTTCTCGAGATTTGGCGAAAGCTAAACTCCGAGTCGAATCTCTCCGACAGGAAGTAAAACTCCTGAAAGAGAGAGCAGACTCTGAACCCTTAACTGAGAAGGTTCAAGAAGGAACCTCTGCTCAAGTTGAAAAACTTGACTCAGAGAACTCTTTCTTGAAAACTCAAGTTAAGGATCTTAGATCTGCCTTAGAACGATTCACTTCTGGTTCCAAGGGTCTTGACATGATTCTTGGAAAATAGAAGTCGGTTCTAAATCGATCCGGACTAGGCTATAGAACCAAATCTAGGCAAAGATCCTATTATGCTGTACTGAACCAATCCAGACCTAAAGTTCAGGCATGGGTACCTAAACTGTGCCTGAACAAACAAATTGGATCAAATCAGTATTGGATCCCCAAGGACAAGATTCATATCTTGCCAAACCATTATCGTGGCTTTAGTCCAGGGGGAGTCAAATTAAAACCATATTTATTGTTAGATAAAATCCAACTTTCTTTGTCCTTAAATTGCATGTTTGCTTGTTTATTTAATTTCTGCAATTTGACATGTTTAGAATTAGGAATGGTTAGTTTAAGGACTGAACTAACTTAACTGAAATTTGACAACATAGTATTGGGTGGCGATGAGATGATAGTACGTTAGGGAAACCAATTCTAATAAGGTCAAGTATTCTTTACTTGGTCTCTTTAGACTGGTGAAACTAGCCGAAGCTACCGATCCAAGACTCAAACTAGTTAGACCAGAATTTTTCAAAAGATTAATTTTGAAAATGAAATTTCACCGAAAGGCTTTGTCAAGGAAAGGGTTGATGATCCAATAAGACTATGGCCAAAGAAGGTCTAGTGCCTCTCCAAGACCTAGAAGCCAATCTTTGAAATTCAAATTCAAACTAGTCTCTGTCAAATTCGAATCTAACATAAACTTTCAGTTAATTATAGATTCAAACATTTTTTTTTCAAATTAAAAATAAATTGATCGCTTTCAAAATTATATTAAGTCTTTCAAAATAAATCATGTTTTTTCAAAAATTCATTTACCAAAACCTGTCTCACAAAACCATTAAGGCTAACATGGTTGATAACCCTAGACTAGGTGAGACAGCAAACTTAATGAAAATTCATTTAATAACTGCATTTTTTTTGTTTAGTTTAGAATGGCACTAACTTAACGCTAGGCAAACCATGGCTAAAACAGTCAAACCTAGTCAAACCTGGTCAAGCAAGTCAAATCTGGTCAAATGCAGTCAAACAAGTCTATCAAAACACAAGGAGACTTTGCTAGGGCACCCATGACCCTTCGGGCGCCTCCCACCACACACATTTCAATCTTTCAAGACAAAAAGGGGTCAAAACAGTCTTTTAGGGCGCCCAGACCCTTACGGGCGCCCCGAGGCTCATCAAGTGGCAGAAAGCTACCACTCCACGCTGACCAGGGCGCCCGGATGCTCCCGGGCGCCCCCGTATAGCCATTCAAAGACATAAAGCTGCCAAAAGGCAGCTGCAGCCCTGCCAGGGCGCCCTCGCCCGGCGGGGCGCCCTCGCCAGCCAGGGCGCCCTCCCGCTACAGGGCGCCCGGAAATGCCCTATAAAAGGGCTCCATACCCCCTTCTTCTCTTCACACTCAAACCACTCCTCCCCTTCAACTCTCTACTTTCCAAGAGACCTTGCAAGCTCTCATCCTCAACCATGCCTCCCGAGCTACCCGGTATAATTTTTCTTGCAATTAAGTTAATTTTTTTAATTTTCTTTAATGCAATTCCTTCATACTTTCTTTAAATGCATATTTCTTCTCTTAGAAGACGCCGACCAAACCAGGCAGAACCCGGTACCCAACCTAGTCCTGATCCTAGGTTTCCGAATTTAGAATTGTGTAATAAGTTTGCTCGAACGACCTATAAGTCTATCAAAACAAGCTACTTAAATAGACAATTTTTCACCCAATCCTGTCCCTTAGCAATGAATGTCATAAACTTTTACCAACTTGACAATCTCGTATTCTGCACCCATCCAATCAATACATCCTTATGTGTAGAATTTTACAACAACATAATTAGACAGGATGGTCTCATGTTCGTCACCACTGTCCAAGGAATTCCCTTAACAATCACACCTACACTACTCAACCGATTTCTAGGACTACGATTCTCGCAGTCCGCCTTCTGTTGTTACCCTCCTAGGGAGCCTCCCTTTGATGCTCCCTACTCTCACATTACCTTAGATACGTTACACTCTTACTTCTTTAGGCAACCCCTAGCCAGATGATTTCAGTCTGTCGACCTACAGGTCCAGGACTACGCTCTATATAGAGTCATAGTCCGATGTATTCTGCCCTTATCTACTAGAGACGTCGCTACTATGCGACCATTCCACACCTTTCTCCTATATGCCTTGATTCATCAGCTAGACATCGACATAGGACTTCACATGTTTCATGTTATCCTACATGCGTCCAGTGTTACCACGCAAGGGCGGGTACGCACACCCTACTGCCACATCATCACGTCCATCTTACATCACCACGGTCGGAACATCACCGAGGGAGAGATGGCCGCTTTGACTGATTACGACGAGATAGGATATAGAAACTTCTCCCTAGCTGGAATAGAGGTTTTCGGTACCGGGGTTTTGTCCTAGAGACGTCAGAGAGCCGGTCCCCAGATTGACTCAGATGAGGAGGTTGACGTCGATGTAGCCGATCTAGCAGCCGAGGCTCGTGCGCACATAGACGAGCCTCCACCACCGACACTCTATGAGAGAGTGATACAACTCGAGACCCAGGTCCAGAGCCTCCGAGAGGAAGCGGAGGCAAATCATGCTGAAGCAATGGCAGCAAATCAGGGCTACTATACCGACTACATGAGTGCGCTTAGAGCTGAGAGGGAGACCAGAGACGCACAGTATCACGAGATGATGGAGATGTTTCAATCCTGGCAGCCATCCTCTGATCATCCTGGTCCCTCCTCCTAGAGTTGATTAGTATTGTACTAGTGACATCTGACTGCCCTACTCAGTAGGTTGACTCCTGTTTGACTCATGTATGACTGTGCTGGTTTCTCTCATACCAGCTGATTATGCAGTTGACTGTTTCTATTTCATGATTATCTGAGTTAGGACTATGCTTAGTAGAATAGGTTAACTTTCAGTTTCTTATTGCTTTACTTGATTTGAAAATCAGTTTTTAAAAATAGTTTTAAAACTGCTTTACTTAATTTCAAAATCAGCTTTTACTTATTTTTTGAAAAAGCTTTTAAAAATAATTTTTTTTTCAACTTAGTTTTATTCTAAAAACTACCCCTTCAAAACTAGGACTTTTTCACAAATGGACTTAGCCTAGACCCTAACCCTAGAACTGCATGCACCTATAGATTTAGAAGCCAGCATCTCACAAGCACCTTAAGGTTCTTTTGATTGATAACCTAGAATGGGTTGAGATGCTTAAGTCTTTGCATTAATTCAAGATGCTTTAAGTCAGTGCATCTGTAGTAATTGGGGCACTAAATACAACTTATACAATAATCAAGTTAAGTGTCAAGTTTAGAAAATCTAACTTGAATAGAACACCTAACTTGACTAACCCTAGCAAAAACTACTGTTTATAACAGATAGTAAGTAGCTAATTGGGTTAGACAGGACCCTAAAAGAGAAATTGAAACTGATTTGATTGAGTTCATATCTTGAATTGATTCAGTACAGCAAATTATGCAATTTAATTTTTTATTACATCTGTTTGTTAGCTATATTTCTTTATTTTTGATATATGGCAAAGGGGGAGAGATAGGAAAGGAGAGAGTTTAAATTTTCAAAAAAAAATTCTTTTCAAAACTAAATTTTAAATTTTAAATTCTCAATTTTTTTTCAAATTTCAAAAACTCTATCCTTTATTCAAATAGTTTTTTTATAAGTACTTTAAATTTTCAAAATCTTCAAAGTACTCAAGATTTCAAAATTTTTCTAAGTACTTTAAATTTTCAAAATCTTCAAAGTACTCAAGACTTCAAAATTTTTCTAAGTACTTTAAACTTAAGTTTTCAAAATTTTTAAAGCTTTCAAAATTTCTCTAAGTATTTAAACTTAAGTTTAAATTTTTGTTAAGTATAAATTTTTCAAAGTACACAACCAAAATTATTTTTGGAAAATTTGACTCTAAAGTTTCTGTTAAAAAGTGTAAGGAAAATCCATCTTTAGACTTAAAACTTATTTTCAAAAACTCCACGAATATTTGAAAAATCAAGGGGGAGATTCCTTCCAGGGGGAGGGAACTAAACTAGTATATCATCTGCTATGATTAACTTAACTTTTTGAATCGGGTTGTCATAAATCAAAAAGGGGGAGATTGTTGGTGCAGACAGCACCCAAGTCAAACCTGTGTTTTGATAAATGGCAAAGGGTTCAAAAGTTAAGTCTTATTTGTTTTCTAACATACTACGTGAGTGTGCAGATTCAAGACCTAGCGAAGGACTGCTAGGCACTTGGAGAAGGACTGACAGGATACAAAGCCCTAGCAAAAGGACTGCTAGGCACCTGGCGAAGGAATGTCAGGAGACAAAGACCTAGCGAAGGACTGCTAGGCATCAGGCGAAGGACAGCTTGGATGAAGACCTGGCGAAGGGTTGCTGGGCACCAGGCGAAGGACAGCTTGGTACTAAAGACCTGGCGAAGGATTGCTGGGCAAAATGTCCAACCGGAGGAGCCGGTTGGCGACAGGTAAACTCTCTTGAGAGGAGTAGGTGAGGACGCGTTCCCCGTCGAGGGAACAGTAGGCGTCGGTTCGACCTAGGGTTCCATTTTGGAGACCCAAAGTCAGAACCAAGACAGCTAAGGCTGTATAAACATAATACTCTATTGCTTCATATTGTTTTGGACTAACCCTGGATGCAGGACCGAAGGAACGTGTGTCTGCAGCTCAGAACGCCCAAAGGAGAGAGGCAAGTAGCTGAGCAGGGCGCCCTCAGTGTTCCGGGCTCCCCCAAGGCCAACACAATACAAGTGAAGCAACAAGTGCTTCGGCTGCTTACTGGCCGGGGCGCCCCCAGTGCCCAGGATGCCCCCAGCGCCCAGGGCGCCCCCAGTGCCCAGGGCGCCCCGCGCCTAAGCCAGCGAAGTCGATTACCCTTATGTAGCCGAGAAGCCTGCGCTGAAGGAGTCAAACAGGGCGCCCCCAGCGTCCCGAGCGCCCCCAATGTCAAACCTCAGCCCTATTCGAGTGGGATAGAGGTTGACCGAGCTAAGCTCGGATCACGTGACACGTGGGGGGGCGCCCCCGACGTCCAGGGCGCCCCGAGGTGCTATAAATAGCACCCAACGCCAAGGCTTTCGAATATCCAAGTTCTCGAACGCATTCACGCTCTTCTGCTTCTGCGCTTTGCTCCGGCAACCTCCCGACTCGAGATACAAGCGCCGACGACGTCCTACTGCTCCGGAAAAAGTAATCTACACCGGACGTCGGTAAAAAGAAGAGTTTAATTTCAGTACTGCACTTTAACTGTAATTCTATTTCTGTAACTGATTTTGCGCGATTATAGTATTGCCCGCAGTAAACGGTCAACGACCGTGGGCCTTGGAGTAGGAGTCGACCTAGGCTCCGAACCAAGTAAAAAACTTGTTGTTTGCGTGTTTTTGTTTTTAATCTTCCGCTACGCATTCTCTTTTCCAATCCGAACGTTTAACGATATTCACCCCCCCCTCTATCGTTTCTCTCGATCCAACAGTAATTATGTCCATCAATCCAAATATGCTAAAGAACTAATAAAGAAATTTAAAATGAACAACTCTAAAAGCTTAAGTACTCCTATAGCTACTAATGTCAAAATTGATAATGACCCTGAGGGTAAACCAGTTGACTTAAAATTATACTGGAGTATGATTGGTAGCCTACTGTACTTAACTGCTAGTAGACCTGATATCTTATTTTCTGTAGGAATGTGTGCTAGATATCAAACCCGTGCTAAGGAATCCCACTTAGCAACCCTAAAAAGAGTTCTAAGATACATTAAGGGTACCCTAAATGTAGGTATTTGGTATCCTAGGACTTCCACTTTTGAATTATCAGGATATTCTGACTCTGATTATGCCGGATGTAAGTTAGATAGAAAGAGTACAAGTGAAAGTTGTCAATTGTTAGGAAATAGTCTAATCAGCTGGTGTAGTAGAAAGTAACACTACATAGCTCTATCCACAACTGAAGCATAATATGTTGCCCTAGGAGAGTGTGTGGCACAATTGTTATGGATGATGCACACTCAAGGATTTCCAGCTAGACTACACCCAAACTAAAGTTTTTATTGACAATATTAGTTCAATAAACTTGACTAAGAATCAAATTCAACACTCCCGAACCAAACTATTGAAGTCAAACATCATTTTGTTAGGGATCATGTATTCAGGGGCGAAATAGTACTTATGCATGTGGACTCACAATCCAACTTAGCTGACATTTTTACCAAACCCTTACCTGAATCTGAGTTTAGCTCATTAAGAAGGCAATTAGGGTTGTGCTTAGTAGAATAGGATTGTGCTATATTTTTTAAAAATCTTTTCCATTTTCACATTTTTTTTTGAAAATTAGCAGTTAATATATTTTAAAAAATCATTTCTTTTATCAAATTATTGAAATTTAAAATGATTTTCTGGACTTAGATTTTTTTCAAAAACTTACCCCCTTCAAAAATAGGGTTTTGCGCAAAATGAACTTAGCTTAGGCCTTAACTCTAAAACTGCATGCACCTATAGATCTAGAAGTCAACATCTCACAAGCACCTTAGGGTACTTTGATTGATAACCTAGACTAGGTTGAGATGCTTAGGTCTATGCCTTGATTCAAGATGCTTTAAGTCAGTGCATCTGCAGTAATTGGGGCGATAAATATAAATTAAACAGCAATCAAGTTAAGTATTCAAGCTTAGCAAATCTAACTTGATCAAATCACTTGACTCTAGTGAAAACTGCTATTTTATAACACTTAGTAAGTAGCTAACTGAGTTAGACAGGACCCGAACAAGTTCATATTAATTAGTTTGGCCCTTTTCTTGCTTGAATTCACTAAAGTTGATTCAATACGGATCTAGAATTTCATTTAACTAGCTCTAAATTGACTTGCAATAATTATTATCTATTATTTTTGATATATGGCAAAGGGGGAGAGAAAGAAGAAAAAAGAGGAGGAAAATTTTTATTTCTTTTTCAAAGAGTAAAGTAAAATTGCTAAGTGCTTCAAAAATGTCTAAGTGCCTTCAAAAATTGCTAAGTGCTTTCAAAAATATCTAAGTGCTTTCAAAATCTCTAAGTACATCTTTTTGCAAATATTCCTAAGTAAAATTTTCCTTAGTAAATAAAATATGTCTGAGCAAAAACCTGTTGAAATTTTTTTGGCAAATGTTTCTAAGTAAAGTTTTTCTTAGTGAACACATATTTTTTTCAATCACTTGTCTAAAAATTTGTTAAAGATTTTTCTGAGTAAAAATGTTTTTTTAAGTGCACAAAATATTTTCCAAGAAAAGTTTTCTAAGTATGCAAAAGCTGAAACTTTTTAAGGGAAAATAATTTTTCTAAGTGTGCAAAAGTTGAATCTTTTCAAGGGAAAATATTTTTCTAAGTGTGCAAAAGTTGAAACTTTTTAAGATAAAATTTTTTCCTAAGTAAATTTTTTTTGGAAATTTTTCTCAAGTGGAAATTTTTGGCTAAGGAATTTTTTTTTGTTTAAACAAAAAAATTGTTTGTTTTGCAAACCCATTTTTTTGTATAAGGCTCTTTAAAATTTGGGCTTGCAAATTTTTAAGTGAAAAATTGTTAAGTGCAAAAAGTTTTTGTGAGTGCAAATGTTTTGCTCTATCTTGAAAAACACTTAGTCAAAAACCTAGAGCACTTAGAAGGTTTACAATAACTGCATATCATTGAAAGGTTCAGGGAGAGAATGTTTAATTCATGGGGAGCTAATTAAATATTTTTTTAGTATCTCTAAAGATTAACATGTTTGTTAGATATGCTATAAATGTTTTTTTCTTAACTCTTTGAACCGTGTTGTCATAAATCAAAAAAGGGGGAGATGTTGGTACCGGAAGCACCAAAGTCAAACCTGTGTTTTGATAATGGCAAAGAGTTCAGAAGTTAAGGTCTTGTTGTGATCTAACAATGTTAATCAAGTGTGCAGGAAAAGTCCTAGGTACACTAGACACTAAGTCATGGTTCTAAGAATTAGGCACTAAGTCCTGGTCGCGGGCTGGGCAACTAAGTCCTGACATAGGGTTGGGCACTAAGACCTGGTGAGTGAAGTTGGGCACTGAGACCTGATCCGAGGAATTGGGCAAAAGTCCAACCGGAGGAGCCGGTTGGCAAACAGGTAAAATCTCCTGAGAGGAGTAGGTGAGGACGCGTTCCCCGTAGGAGGGAACATTAGGAGTCGGTTTGACCTAGGGTTCCATTTGGGAAGCCTAAAGTCAGAACCAAGACAACTCATGCTGTAAATCATGCTTAATTTTATATCATTTATATGTTTCTTGTGTTTTGGAACTAACCCTGGTTACAGGAACGAAGGGATGAAGGTTTCTACTCCCAGACTCCTCAATGGAGTGAGGCGCCCTGCCGAGCTAGGCGCCTGTATTGAGATAGGCGCCCCAGACAAAGGGGCAATTCCAGCCACTACGAAGCAAGTCTCAAGACTGCATATGAGGCACCTGTGTTAACACAGGCGCCCTAGTTAGCTCAGGCACCCTGGTTGAGGGGATAAGCGTTGGCCGAGTCTGCGAATTGAGTTTCGCACAGCAAGGGCCACGTGTCAGGCGCCCCTTCAACACAGGCGCCCCAGCTACGAGTATAAATAGGGGTTCACCCCCTAGGCTTCAGAACAACAATCTTCTATGCATTCTTTACGCGCTCTGCTCCGAAACGCTTCGTGCTCAAGATTCAAGCACCAATGTCGACCCGCGGCGACTACTCTCCATCTTCCGGTCATCAGTATAATTTTAGATTAAGTGTTGTAATTATTTTTAATTCTATATTTAAACTCCAACTTGTAATCATTTGTGAAATATAGAATTGTCCGTCGTAAACGGTCAAGGACCGTGGGCCTTGGAGTAGGAGTCGACTGCGATTCCGAACCAAGCAAAAATAAAAGTGTTAGCCATTGTTTTTGCTTTTCCGCTGCGTAATTACTCATAGTATTTCCGAAATTTATTGAACGATATTCACCCCCCCTATCGTTTCTAACCGATCCCACATTTGGCACATTAAAAGTAAGGTTTCATGCAAAAATATGATAATGGAGCTACATTGCATGAAAATTGGATCTTAATGTGGAAATGTCATATAAATTGATGCTAAGGTTGCATTGAGGTTGGAGATGAGAAGATACATCAAGGAGAGATTAAAACTAGGACTTTAGGTCAAAGTACAATTGAACCAGTTAGATAATTTTGAGTTATATGTCAATCTTGGGATTGGTGATAGATTTAATTTTAAATATATTTTTTCCAAGTAGACATGGGTATCACAAATCACTCCACGAAATTTTGAAATTTTTAGAAATTTATAGAATTAGTTATGCATTTCTGAAACTAGGTCTAAAATATTGAAAATATAGGGTATCAGTCGACTAATGCAGAGGCAGTCGACTGATCTAGTTTAAATCAGAAACTAGGAAATTCAATACAACAGTCAACTGGCCCTGGGGCCGACTGATCTTTCTGTTCAGTTTATCAGTCGACTGACCCTGGGGTAGTCGACTGATGCTGCGAGTTTTTAAAAGAAAATCCCGCGCGGGGGCGACCGAACCTAGGGTTTCAGCGCCGCCCTTTGTGACTTTTCTTCTCCCTCGACCTCCCAAGCTGGTCCAAACCTTCCCAAGGTCCTCAGATCATGTTCCTAGTCTTCCTTCCATCTTAGATCCAAAACTAGGGCAAGGAAAACCTTCTACTTAAGTCAATCTCAATCATTCGCCATCATGTAACGACCGGAGAAACGGTAATGGATCATTGCTATATTTTCATCATTTAATTCGTGATTCATGACAAACTCTTCAATTTGTGTATGTTTACCTTGTCTTGTCTTCTTGATTAGATCATTGTTGGTACATGCATGTGTGGGTTGCATTTAGGGCGAGGGCAAAGAAGAGGGTTAGTGAGGGTTCAACCCAACAGCAGGGCTTAGATCCTGCGGCACCTCGGTTTGGTTCCGAGGCTTGCCAGCGAGTATTTAACAATGCTGATTTTATTTTGATGAATTGTCGCTATCTCAATCAAACATACTTTCAGGAGATCACTCCTCACATTATTGAGATAATCACGCATTTTGGGCTAGAGAAGTTAGTATATTGTCAACATTTTGTCAATTTTGACCTATGCAAAGAATTTTATGTCAATCTTACATGTACTGATACCCATGACGGGACATATGAGTCTATGGTACAGGGAGTTACCATTCCGCTCACACCTGCATTATTAGGAGAATTTTTAGGGTGTAGGGTGTCGGATAATTTGTTTACTTATTTCCCCACTATCACTGAGCCACTGACATTGCCCAATGTCACCATTGATCAAATTCATCATTATTATTTCAATAATCTTTGACCTCCTCTAGAGCGCATCTTTATAGCTAAGCCCATGAGTCATGTTAGCAACATTTTGTACAAAATTATCTTAGATTACATTTTGCCTATTGTCACCAAGGGGAGGTCAAAGATTTGACTACCTCACTTGGTGATGATGTATGCTCTAGAGAGGAGACTAGACATTGACATCGCCCGCCATATATTTGCATCCATTGTCCATTTTTCGCATGATGTCAATAGGAAGCGTTATATGCCGTTCGGTCATATTTTGACCGAATTCTTTCAGTCTAGAGGTATCAGAGTCGTCAGAGGTAAGATTCATCAGCTGTCAAAGGATTACGACCAGATAGGTTCTCGACAGCTCTCCTTGGTTGGGATCGAGAGGCGCCAGGGAGTGATGGTCTAGCGACGTCGTCCTGGTTCTTCCAACTCCGACGATGATTAGGAGGCTGCTCTTGCTGCTGTACCTGCTGCTGCTCCTGTTGGGATTACAGAGGAGCGGTTCTCCCGGCTAGAGGCATAGGTGCATGGACTCAGGGAGGATTTTCAGACTTTTCAGCAGCACCAGGAGGGTCTTAGAGGCGACTTTCAGAGGTTCCAGCAACGCCAGGACGAGATGTATGAGATGATGCAGCACTGGAACCTTATGTATCATGCCCCTCCTCCTCCTCCTCTAAGTGATGACATGTAGGCTCAGCTTGACTTGGACATAGTGGTGTTGAGAGTGTATTCAGCTTTAGCATTCATTTATCTCTCAAATGCTATATTTCACGGTGTAATATTTGGATATTTTTGTAGCACGTACTTATGATTTCCTATGAAGTTCACTTCTTGAATTTGCTTATATGAAATGGTTTGCTTGTGAAGTATGCATGATATACATGATGAGTTTCAAATTATCTTATTTATTATAGTTGTATAAGAAATTCAATTCGTCTTCTATCAACGGATTAAGATAAAAAGGGGGAGTTGTCATCACTTTTTCTATCTTGGGCGTTCATATGAGAAAAAGGGGAGGGTTAAAAACATTTCTATGTCTTAAATGGTATAGGTAGACTTGGTAAACATATAGATTCTAATCTAGGAAGGAAGATTGATACAAAGTGGGGTGTTTTTCAAAGAATTGGAATTTGTATCAAAAAGTCAAGCATATTTGGTATTTTCACGAAACTATATTTTTCTAGGATAGAATACATCATATGAAATATGCTTGCAAAGTTTCAGAATTTTTGAATTTTGTGGAATTTTTTAGGGGTTTCTAAATTTCGGCTGGAAAATTTAGTTTTCTGTGTATCAGTCGATTGTCCTTGGGGCAGTCGACTGATCTTTCTGTAGGTTTCTGGATTGCAGGCCCCAGTCGACTGGGAACTGGGCAGTCAACCGGTCCTTCTGATTTCTGGGGGTTTTCAGAAATAGGAAGGTGTTCTCATTGATACGAGGGTTACGATTGCTTGGGGCAATCTTTTTGATAGTGTCAAAGGGGGAGAACTTATGGTGTTAAGTTAGGTTTTAACTTAACGTGTGAAAAATTGAAAATTATGTGGAGGACATAGGTTAAGGGGGAGAATGCATGTTTATGCTGCTTACTATGTCTGTAATTTTCAATTGTTATTGTTGTTTGTACCTAACTTAAACATATTGTCACACATCAAAAAGAGGGAGATTGTTGGGGCAATCGACCCAAATATAATTGGGAATATCATAGGTTTTGATGTGTGTGTCAATATAATTAAGTTAGGGTTTCATGTTGATCTAATATGTGTATGTGAGTGTGCAGGTTTACAGGATACACATTGACTTAGTTGGACGTCTTCAGGGTCGGTGAAGGATGGCATGGAGGCAAGCCGAGGGCTTGTGTGCGCATCTGAGAGACCGTGGACAAAGCAGGGACGATGAGCCGAGAGAAGCGGACTTCAAGGCATACGCGAAGGGTGGCATGGAGGCAAGCCATGAGTTTGTGTGTGCATCCGAGGGACGAGAGCCAAAGTCGAAGAGGGCTTGAAGGCAACAGATCGAGGCTGCTGGAGCAGGGATGATGAGCTGAGGGAAGCGGACTTCGAGGCATACGTAAAGGGTGGCATGGGAGACAAGTCGCGGGCTTGCATGCATCCGAGGGACGGGAGCCAAAGTCGAAGAGGGCTTGAAGGCAACAGATCGAGGCTGCTGGATGAAGAGTTAGCTGAGGTGTGAGGGGTCGAGTGCTGAGAGAAATGTACTCGGTAAATCCTAAGGTTCGAGTTCTGAGAGAAATGTACTCGGGAAGAGAAACCTTAGATTTAGGGGTGGACCAGTCAACTGGTGTCAGGGCAGTCGACTGATAAAGTCCATAGAAAGATCAGTCGACTGCCCATGAACCAGTCGACTGGGCAGTCGATTGGTGACCAGAATGCGAATCGTCAAGGCAGCAACCTTTGAATTCGCGAAGACCAGTTGTCTACCCCTGGGACAGTGGACTGGTAACAGTCAAATCAGAATCGAGCTCTATTTAAGAGAGCTCGTGTTTGGCTATTTTTCTTTGGCTGAACAAGCTTGGTAAGAGTCTATTAGTAACCTACAGGTCGTGTCAAAGTGTTGTGGCGAGGTTTCTCCACTCACAAGGAGCAACAAGAGGTAGCCAGAGGTGTTTCGGGGAATCATGCCGAAGGATCGGGATCGTCCACCTTATGGACAGCCGTGGAGTAGGAGTTTTCATCTCCGAACCACGTAAAGGTGATGTGTTAGCATTGTTTAGTTTTGATTTGAGATTTCCGCTTGCGCTTACTAACCATTGTAGGAAGAAAAACCGAAAGAAAGCTATTCACCCCCTCTAGCTAAACGGAAAGGTCCTAACAGTCTCAACCTTCTCGTTTGATCCTCTCTTTCTCTTGTAGATCCACATGCATCGAATGACTTTTACACCATTGGGTGGTTCTACTAGCTCTCAGACGTAATTAGAATCCATAGATTCTATCTAAGAATTCATTGCCCTTTATTAAGAATCCGCATCTTTATCTTGGAGAGCCTCGTCATAGGTCCAGGGATCTGGTTCATGTTCGCCAGGGACCAAGTTCGAAGACTCTCCCAAGAACATGAATCTTTCAGGTTGTCTAACAACCCTCCCACTATGACGAGGTACCACCTGTGTATCTTCTGTGACACGCTGTGCAGTGACTTGTGGTATATCCTCTTGTACAGTTGGTATTAAGGTTGGAACGCCCCCTCTTAATTCCTCAAGAACAAGTCTACTCATGGGCTTGTGGTTCATCACATAGTCTTTCTCTAAGAATCTGGCATTCGTGCTAGCGATTACCTTCTGATCCTTAGGACTATAGAACAGACCACCTTTCGTCCCTCTAGGATAACCTATGAATAAGCGCACTTCTGTACGAGATTCCAACTTATCAGTATCTCTCTTTAGCACATGTGCTGGACTACCCCAAATCCAAATATGTCCTAGACTAGGCTTTCGCCCAGTCCACAATTCTGTGAGAGTAGAGGGTACTGACTTAGATGGTACCAAGTTCAGTATGTACACTGTCGTTTCCAGAGCATATCCCCAGAACGAATCTGGCAACTCGGAGTAGCTCATCATTGACCTAACCATCTCTATAAGAGTCTTATTCCTTCTCTCTGCTACACCGTTCTGTTGGGGCGTATCGGGTGCAGACAATTGGGATTAAATCCCAACCTCTGATAAGTAAGCCCTAAACTCTCTCATGAGGTACTCGCCACCACGATCTGATAGTAATGTCTTAATACTTTTACCTCGATGTTTTTCCACATCAGCCTTGAATTCTTTGAACTTATCAAAGCATTCAGACTTGCGGCGCATCAGGTAAATATACTCATACCTTGAATAATCGTTTATAAAAGAGATGAAGTATTCAAAGTCACCTCTAACCTAGATTGACATAGGACCACACAAATCAGAATGAACCAGTTACAACACATCTTTGGCCCTATACCCCTTGGCCTTGAAAGGTCTCTTGGTCATCTTACCTTCCAAGCAAGATTCACAGGTTGGGAAGTCTTCCACCACCAATGAATCCAAGGGTCCATCAGCTATCAACCTTTGAATCCTACTAAGGTTAATATGACCAAGCCTTAGATGTCAAAGATATGTTTGGTTCATCTTAGAAGGTTCCTTTATTTTATTTTGCTTAGATGATGAGCTATTAGCTTCTATTTGCATCGTGAGAGTTTTTGGTTCTAAAGTATACAAATTGCCAACCAATTTACCTAAAAAGATAATCTCTCTATTTCTTTTTATAACAACATGGTTATTAAAAGCAATAGAATATCCATCCTTTATTATTTTAGAAACTGAAACAAGGTTCTTTCTAAAAGAAGGTACATAAAGGTAATCTTTTAAAACCAAAATTTTATTTCTCTCAAAAGACAAATAAACGTCTCCCACTGCAATAGCCGCCACCTTCGTAGCATTGCCCATATAGACGATAATTTCTCCTTCAGCTAGTCGTCGGGTTTCCTAGAACCTCTACAAAGAATTACAGATATGATCAGTGGCTCCCGTATCTACACACCAGGTACCGGTAGATAACACCCCTAAGCATGTTTCAACGACAAAAGAAAAAGATATACCTTTGTCTTGACGACGGGGACAGTTCGTCTTCCAGTGTCAAATCTGCTTGCACGTGAAGCACTTGCCTTTTAACTTCTTCACGCCAACCCGAGGTCCCTGAGATCCTGTCACCTTCTTTGCCCCACCTTATTTCTTCTTCTTCCTGCCTTTCGGCACAGAAGTAGAAACCCTTTGAGCAACCAAAGCATGAGCACTCTGACGAAAAAGCCCCTCTACCGCCTAGAGTTCTGTCAGAAGTTTGGCCAACGAATAAGTACCCTTGTTCATATTATAGTTCAGCCGAAACTGCTCAAAACTCCTTGGCAGAGACTGGAGAATGATATCGACCTGGGTTTCCCCATAGATCTCTGCTCCAAGGACTTCCATCTCATTGAGATGGGTCATCATCTTAAGGACATGATCCCTCACGGGTGTCCCCTCGACCATAGTAGTCGTCATCAAGTTTCTCTTTGCTTCCTGCCTAGCGGCCCGATTCTGATGTTCGAAGAGCTCTTTGAGATTGAACATCATGTCATAAGCAGTGGAAAAAGTCTGATGCTGATGTTGCAATACAATTGACATAGATGTCAAGATGTAACACCGCACCATCTCATCTGCTTTGATCCACTTCCTATAACATTCCTTATCCTCTTCATCAGAATTCTCACTAGGTTTTTCTGGACAGAACTCATACAGTACAAACTTGTACTCCTCAGCAGTTAGGACAATGTCCAAGTTCCGTTTCCAGTCTATATAATTAGGGCCCGTAAGTTTGTTTTCCTTAAATATGACAGCTAGTGGGTTAAAGGTCATTTTGAAAATACCTGAGAATCACAACAATCACAACTTTAAATTTCAAAACATATTGATTCCTCAAAACAATAAATTTGAAATCAACCAACACCACAAAACACCGAGAATTTCGCATGCCACGATGGTGTGGACGTATACGAATTCTACATTTGTAAGAGAAGGTTTTACCCATTAATTTTATGATATTGTCAACCTAACTTTTTGACAAATAAAATTAATAGTTGGTTCACTTCGGCCCTACAAATAATAGCAGTGACTCCGATGGGGAGGATACTATTATTTGCATCTAAGTGTTTACCATTATACGATACTAAGAAAATTATCTCGGATTATGTGTCGTCCGATGGGGAAAATCACACGCTCCTTAACAATTTTCTATAATCATGTCTGACCCAGTGATCCACAAAACAAGCTCATCTGATGGGGAGGAAGGCACTCAGAGCCGACGCGCAGGCTTGTTCGCATCACTTGTCAAATTAGTAATGGAGACCGTGGGACCCTTAGGGTCCCTCTCCCACTTAGTTATTTATAATGAGGAATTTTCATGCATACACACGACAAGCACATAAACCAAAACATTAAACAAGAAAAATTCTAAATTTTTCCAACTATCATGGCTTTGGTCTCCAATACGCCTCCAGTCGTGTCGCCACCTCGTCCGCTTCTCCCTACACCATGCCAAGCTACTATTGAAGGGATCTCCAAGCCGAGATGATAAGCTACTTATTTACATCCATTGATCCTATACTCCACAAAGGAGTGTACATAAAATCTAGATCGAAAGTAAATAAAAAGCTCGGCTAAACATGTACCGTATTTAATTACAAAAATTAAATACCTATTTAGCCTCATCAACCCCGAGGATTCAAATAAATTACAACCATGCACAACCAATCACATACACATTATTTAAGTCATAATAGTTGGAATCTCGTGCCTGCAACCAAAGAGTTAACCTACGCACATCCTACTATTATCCGGCAAAAATAAATACATGATAAAGTGCAAAAGTAACCGAATCCTAAACACACAAAACCGGAAACCTCAGCTTTGATACCAGTTGTTGGATAGCTTGGCAGGTTTCCTAAGCTAACACCAGGTCGTCCATGAGAGACCTCTCCATGTCCATGAATTAAAAAATTAATCCGAATGGAGACCTATCTCCTAAACGACCGTCTCGTCGTCGTACCAATTGATTCGAGTTACAACTTAGCCAAACTCAAAGTTCAGGCCTTGTAACTCGCCTAATCAATTGGTCGCGAAAAAGACGACGAGCGAATCGCCGATTTTTGTGTTTATTATCGAGGTCCAAAATAATTAATTATCAAATAATTAAGAACATGATAATTAATTAATCACCACATGCAATGATAGAATCAAAGAGCCAAGGAAGAGGTTATACCTTCCCATTACCTCGCGATCTTCTATCATATGCCCCTCCCCTCTTAGACGTCGTGTGGGCGACGATCTACCAAGAACCGGAATCACCAAGGCCTTCCAATCAATCGCTTCTTCACGCGCCAACCAAACCCTAAAATAGGGTTGCTGCCGGCCCTTCTTCTTCCTCTCCTCCTTGCGCCGCCGGCCACACAAGGGCCTCCCAAGTTCACCGACCACAAGGAAGCACTGGAGAGAAAGCTAAGGAAGAAGATGAAGGAGAAAAGTGGTCTCCTTCTCCAATCCTACCCGGCCAAAAACCCTCCTATTCTTCTTGCTTGCGGCGCCGCCGGCCACCAAGAAGAAACCTTCTTTCTCCAACTCCGGCATCCCTTTTCCTCCATGTTCTTGCCGAGCCACAAAAGGAGGATGAAGCTCTTCCTTGTCCTTGTGGTCGCCGAGCACCCAAAGGTGAAGATGATGGGAGAAAAGAAGGAGGAAAGGAAGAACTCTTCCTCCTTGCCGTCGGGTACCCTAGGAGAGAGAAAAGAGAGAGAGAGGAGAGAAGAGGCTTGAGATTGGATGATCAATTAGAATCCTTGGTTTCATGACTCCATGGGGTATTTATAGGGCTACAATAGGGACCATGAGGAGGAGTTGGGTATTGGCCTGCTACTGGATCTAAACCCGATCCATTAATGAAGAACCATTCCACTAAAGGTTCTCCATTGAACTACCTCACCAACCCCCATATTTTTATATGGGCTCCATCTATTATGAGTACAATTTCTCCCCGTGTTTAAGATATTGAATGTCTGTTGATTAACTTAAATTACTGCCAATTTTAATTAATTAACATCTAACTCCTTGACTAGTACCACTCATCCTTATCATCATATTGGACCAAGTCTACCTGCAGGATTTAACATGATGAACCTTATGAGCTCATCAAGGGGGCATCATCATCCCGACTCACCAGGACATAGATTCCGTCTATAATCAATGGCACACCATGTAAATAATATTATTTCTCAACTTATAAGGCCTATCGATTTAACAGAATAAATCTCGCCTATTGATAAATCAAAGAAATAAATATTAAGTACATGTGTCCGTTATTATATCGGGATTCAGAGCATGTACTCCATAATAAACCGAGGTCTGATCCAATTATAAAGTCAGCATAAATTGAATCACCTCTATGTTGGTCCTGCTCAATGCACACAAGTGCACTAGTGTAATTCTATGGTCAAGATAAATCACACCAAAATACACTACAACCATCTCGATGGTTTGTTCAACTCCATCTCGGTTGTGAGCCTCTACTTATACTCTACAAGGGACTGATAACATGATCTTCTGTGTGTCACCATATACTATGTTATCTACAATGCAAAGTATCAGACAGTATGCACATACTAATATAAATATGCAACAGTGATGTTGTGATTCTCTTTCAAAATGTAGATGTTCATACAGAAAAGACAAGGTTTTTATTATATATCCTAACACTATCGAGAAGCATAAGACACTACTCGTCTATGCTGCATCAGAATTGCGCCTGATCCTTAATAGGACACATCAATATAAAGCACAAATCTGTCCTCTCCTGATGGTAGAACTGTTAGGGCAATCTAGGGTCCGGAATGACCATGTGTTTTGATGTTTGGGCAAAGGGTTTAAGTTAGGTTCACCCTTGTATTTGATATGTGTATTGGAGTGTGCAGGGTTGCAGGATACACATGGACTTAGCTGGACGGCTTCGGGTACGGTGAAGCATGGCATGGAGGCAAGCCGTGGGCTTGTGTGCGTATCCGAGGGACCATGGACAAAGCAGGGACGATGATCCAAAGGAAGCGGACTTCTAGGCATACGTGAAGGATGACATGGAGGCAAACTGAGGGCTTGTGTGCGTATCTGAGGGACGAGGGCCAAAGTCAAAGAGGGCTTGAAGGCAATAGGTTGGGGCTGCTAGAGCAGGGACGATGAGCTGAGGGAAGCAGACTTCGAGGCATGCGTGAAGGATGGCATGGAGGCAAGCTGAGGGCTTGTGTGTACATCTGAGGGACGGGAGCCAAAATCGAAGAGGGCTTGAAGGCGACAAATCGAGGCTGCTGGAAGAAGAGTCAGCTAAGTCGTAAAGGTTCGAGTGCTGAGAGAAATGTACTCGGGAAGAGTAACCCTAGACTTAGGCAATGGACCAGTTGACTGGTGAGGGACCAGTCAACTGATAGGGTCCACAAAAAGATCAGTCGACTGATGGTGACCAGAATTCGAAAGGTTAGGTGGTGATATTCGAATTCAGAGTGGACCAGTCGACTGGTGTTGGACTAGTCGACTGCTAACGGTCATATTAACCTCGAGCTTTATTTAAGGGAGCTCGTTTATGGCTATTTCTTCTTGGCGAAACTTGCTTGGTTAGAGCTTGTTAGTAGCCTAGTATTGCTCAGGGATTGTCCAAGGTTTGTGGCGAGGTTTCTCCACCCACAAGGAGCGATAAGAGGTAGCCGGAGGTGCTCCGGGGAATCATCCACTGAAGGATCGGGATCGTCCACCTTACGGACAGCCATGGAGTAGGAGTTTCATCTCCGAACTACGTAAATAGGTGTGTCTTTCTTGTGTGTTAGGTTTTAGTTTTTATTATTCTGCTTGCGCACTAACATTTGTAGGAAGAAAGATCGAAAAAGTGTTATTCACCCCCTCTAGCAAACGGTAAGATCCTAACAAGAACGAGGATGGGTGCTGACACTAATCCTTGTTTCAGCTCCTGAAAGCTGATCTCGCATGCCTCTGACCATGTAAACTTCACGTCTTTCCTGGTAAGGCGTGTCAACGGCATCGCGAGGCTAGAAAAAAAAACCTCTACGAATCGTCTGTAATAGCCAGCCAATCCCAAGAAGTTGTGAACCTCCTGAACTGACTTCGGTTGCTCCCAATTGGTAGCCTTGATCTTCTGTGAGTCTACGGAGATACCTCTGCTAGAAACCACATGCCCCAGAAAACCGACTGAGAGTAGCCAAAATGTGCACTTGCTGAACTTTGCAAATAGATGCTCCCGTCTGAGAGTCTCCAAAATAATGTGAAGATGTTGTGTGTGCTCCTCCTCGAAACGTTAATAGATCAAGATATCATCAATTAATACAATGACAAACTAATTCAGGTACTCCAGAAATATACAGTTCATCAACTCCATGAATACCGCTGGAGCGTTGGTAAGCCCAAATGTCATTACCAAGAACTCATAGTGCCCATATCTGGTGCGAAACACTGTTTTTCGAACGTCTAACTGTCTGACTCTTATCTGATGATATCTGGACTGTAGATCAATCTTAGAATACACTGATGTATCTCTGAGCTGATCAAACAAATCCTCAATCCGTGGTAGAGGATACTTGTTCTTGATAGTTACTGCATTCAACTGTTTGTAGTCAATGCATAACCTTAAGGAACCATCTTACCATCTTTTTTCTTGACAAACAGAACCGGTGAACTCCAAGGAGATATGCTCGGTCTAATGAACCCTCTGTCTAATAACTCTTGGAGCTGGAGCTTTAGCTAGTCCAACTCTTTTGGTGTCATACAATATAGAGCTTTAGATGTCGGCGCAGTCCCCGAAATCAACTCAATGGTGAACTCTACCTGTCTCCTAGGAAGAAGACCCAATAGCTCTTCTGAAAAGACGTCTGGAAACTCCCGGACCACTAGAATATCCGAAAGTGAGGTGCTACTGCTATCGTTGGCGCTAATCATCGATAACAAGAAACCCTGGCAACCCTGCGATAGCAATCTCTGTGCACTAACCTTTTATTCTAAACAGAACTGCTACCTTTCACCATTATTTTTACATGATATCACACTAAACTCAACTGAACCCAAAACTAAAGTAGCATTCCTCAAAATATAACACATCATAGAGATTCGTCAATCTCTATCCACTTCTTAAACACCCACGAGGAAGTTTGGGGTAATATCAATTCTATCATCTCGACAACTAATGAGCCCACAGTGGGACATAACCATCGACAATCAGTGGGCATACTTTGGCCTCCAAATTAATGTCCAGTACCTCTCCGGAAGGTAAGGACACAACTAACTCCACATCTTTCGCACCCTAACGAGTTGTACATCTCGATGCATCCTCCGCACCCTAGCCAGTCGTACATCTTGATGTACCATCGAGATTATCTAACCACCTACACTCAATCTATGAGTCAAAATCCCTCATAAAATCGCATAGCAACGAGCGAGTCAACCAACCATCGCCTCATAACACAATGCAATCTAATTCCTCTACTCAATGTTCAGAACCATCTAAGATCTAACTCCATAGCAAAGAAATAGAGACACGTTTCTTCTTAGAAGTATCTTAATATAATCACGAAATGATTCTCTATTTCCTGAGAGTCATCCTTGGTGTCTTCCACCCAAAGGCGCTCTAATCTCACAATTGATGCACATCAATGGAAATAATGAGTCTGATGGTATCTTCTTGGTTCTCCAAATCAAGTACAAGCGGTAACCTGTAAGTGTCAAGCAACTTAGCTCCACACTCCTTTAAATCGGCATAAGATCACCTATTAACTTATACCTTCCAGGTCATCCAGCAAGTACAGGTGATCCATGGTCAAAATCCCCATGGAATAACATGTATCAATTCTCTACAACCAATGATAGTATATAGCTAATGCTACCCTCCTATGTCAATATAGGTCATGTACCCTAAATATACCTTCCAGGTCACCTAACCAGGCACACTCAACCCAAAGGTCTGAAACTGTTTGAGCCAGGATAAGTCGATCCTATATTGATCGAGCCAATTACAGTAGGCAGACCTAGTCCTCGCCTAGCTAATAATAGCTAGTACAAGTGCTATGAATAGTAAGGTTCAGGAAAAATCAAAATCCTTAACCTCCAATAAATTGTCGATAGATTCTACCTTGGCTTTCCGACTCAACAGTCGGGGCTATTAGAGAATTATCATTCTCCACTCCAAGGTCTTATCCGCAATGTGTCAACTAATCACTCACATGAGCAATCACGAATGAGATACACTGACTATATGTCAATTCAACTAAACTAAGTCTATAAATACCAATTCATCCAATATGGATACACGATCTCACCAAGCTGGGAAAGCCTAACCAATCCAAAATCTAATAGTGAATACTAAAAGTAGAATAGTTCTAGAAAGATATACCTCTTGCCGCCTAGAAATGTCCCGTTGCCGCCAAGTCCCAGAGTGTAAGTCACATCGAGAAAGCGACTCCGAAAATCCGAAATGTACTCGGGTAGATTTCATCAAACCCGAGCTCTGACACCTACCAAACAGGTATCAGATTTAACTCTGAAAAATTCGAAAAGGCTTGCCAACCTAAACTCTGATACCAAAATAAATTGGTATCAAATAGATTCCGCAAATCCAAAAACATATACAAGCATCTGATACCTGCTCTGATACCAAAATAAATTAAAATCAAATAAATCCTGAGAAAATCCACAAATCCCCGAGATATCTCGCAACTTGGACTTTGATATCAAAATAAATTATCATGCCCTGAGACCAGAGGAGTTGCTGATCCAATATAAATTTGAACATCTCCCCTGTACGTCGGACAATTTAGAATATACATACAACACATGCAATATAATATTGGCCTCAGGCCTTAAAACAAGAAATAAAGATAGGAAAGTAAATACAATTTCAGCAAATATTCCAACCATACTCACCTGAGCTGTCTTCTGAGCAGGCGCGAAGTAAAACAATACCCATACAGTCCAACAAAGGACTCAAAAGTACAACACCACAAATCAGACATCGCTAAATAAAAGGCCAACACACAAATCAAATACAAAGCATAAAGTATACTATAAAAGTAACAAAAACGCGTGAAGGCCCCTAAATCTGGAGTCGTAGGGACTTGGGACCGGCAACTGGACTCCTCCTGACGACCTATCAATCTGAAAATAAAAACATGTGACGGGTGGTGAGTCCAAGTGGACTCTGTAGGTATAGAAAAAGATATGCATGACATAATAAATAGTTGAATAAGCTATAACAAAACAACAGGATACAGTCTCAAGTGGAATATTAGAATATACATAATTGAAAGTACTAAATGGGTGTACATACCAGAAAACGGAGAAATCCTCGACGTTGGCTACAAAAGGAGAAGAAGAAATCAGGAGGAGGGCTCACATGCGACACAACGCGTTCGGACGAAGGAAGAAGGGATTAGGGGTTTTTTTAGTGATGCACATTTTTGCATTTTAGTCCCTGCACTTCAGGGTATTGCAATCAACCCCTAACTTCAGAAGTGTGTGCGTTTAACCCCTCCCTTCTAATGTAATCGAATATTCAAGCCTCTCCAACTTAATTGTGTTAACCAAACTAAGTCTTTCTTAGCTTGGTTCTCAACCAAGTTAACCCTTATCTTCGATTTGGAGCCCCGAAAACACTAAATCTTCTTTGGAAATATTTTTGAAAAATTTTCTGGACCAAGTTCAAAGTATCGTATTTAACATTTTATATGGTCACACTCCATATTTATTGTATTATTTAACATTTACCTTTTTAATTTATTATTTTTGTTTGTAAAAGAGATTCTCAATGTTTAAAAAAAAATACCCTTAGACCAAAATTTCAAGAAAAAATTGAAAGAGTGTCCCTCATGTTCTGTCTTACTTTTATACCTTTACGTTTTGAAATTATTTTTTTTTTACATTATTATAGTAGTTACGAGTTTATAACTATTACAATATTGACATTTCAATTCTAATAAAAAAATTTTATTATAATGACTGTTAATTATAATTATTATGATATAAACACTTGAATTATAATCAACCGTAATAAATTAGATTGTAGCAACACTTTCTCTCTAATTAATAATTGTCAATATTATATTATAGAGTACTTTGACTTTAATCAAACCTAATAATACTGTAATATAGTAACTACACTTCATAATTCTTGTAATATGAATATTTCATCTCTGATAAATATGACTCAATATTAGTTAATTAACATAGGTCAATATTATATTATAACAATTATGAATCATTATTATTATAACATAGATAGATTATTTATTATCACTACTAGTTAATATTACACCCTGATAATTTAGGGATTATAATTGTTATAATTATAACAACTATGAATAGCTATTACAGTTGTATAATATCTATGGGATCGTAGATGTTATAATTATATATCAATTACAGTATTATAGCTACAATAATAATGTTAAAAAAATTGGAAAATAAAATACACAGATACAAAATGGGACAATAAAAAAATAACTGGATCATTCCATTGAAAAGGATGTCTTTTTTATTAGTTTTGTCCTAAATTTTAGTTTCAAAATTTCCGTTGCTTTGAAATTTCTTCACAAAATGTTATAGATTAGCGAATATTTTGCAAATATAGATAAATTCGAGAATTTTGCCAATAAAAAGGGGGCAAAATGGATAGAGTTCCGTAGTCAGGGACATCACGTCACCCCTGCAAAGCCTCAAGGTCGAGTCAGCCACTCGAAACTTGTGGCGGCTTCTCGTCGATCATTTTAATTCCTCGTCGCGTTATCGAGTTCCTCCTCCCTCGTTGGACGCCATCCTCACTACGTCGCCACGATCCTTCCCGTTCCAAACCCTAAAAATCTGCGCAGATCCGATCGATTCCTCGGCCGGAAATTGTAGGAGCAAAAAGATCAAAGGCTTCAGCTCATGTCCGTGGAGAGATCGTTCGAGGCGTGGGAGGAGGTGCAGCGCCATGGCCTTGACCTCGCGGATCGCCTTGCCCAGGGTTTCAACGGCCTCATCCAGTCGCATATCGCTCCTCCCGCCTTTCCCTGGCCTCCCCCTGGCAAAATCGACCCTGTAACATCGCCCTCGGCCGTCGCCGTGGATGGCGTATCAGCCATCCTCGACATCGGCAACCGCCTCGGTCAGGCCGGCGCTGAGTTGGGCGAGGGTATCAACGGGGTTGTCCAGCAGTTCTTCCGGAATCTACCTGTACCCTTTTGGCATCAGGAGGATGAGAGACGGGCGGCCCAGCTAAGGTTGGATCTTGGTAGTGCTAGGAGGCGGGACGAGGCCGTGGAGATGCGATGCAGCAGTGCTTCTGAATCTGATTCTGGTTACGAGGAGATCGGATTGACTGCAGAACAGTTTGGAGGTGGTGGATTTTTGGAAACGCTGGCAGCAACGGGAGGAGTTGATGATTCGGAAGATGAGGAGAGATTTGAGTTTGATTTGAGTACTTCTAGGTGCTTCAGAAAGCCTCAGGTGGGGAATAAGACACTTCTTAAGATTATTGTACTTTTATTTTTTTTTTTTTGTCTTAATTGTTTGTTCCCGATTTTGAATGCATCTCTGATAGTTTGGTAAATTGAGTATCCTGACCGATATTAGGTATCTTTGTATTGTATATTTGATCTTAGAATAGATTCCATGCTTATTAGTCCTTGTGTAAAAGGTTAGATAAGCTTTACCAAATTATGGATAGTGTTACATCTCTGTAAATCCTCTTCTACAATTGTCATTCAACTCAGCCTACATATCTATAATTTGAAGATTTTTACCGAATTTGGCTATGGAAGGTCAATATATTGTTCTTTTACTTCTTGAGTACCTATTTCTTATGCTTCCTCTCATCAATATCTAATAGTTCATGCTGCATTAACACATGACAAAATTTCTGTCTTTCAGTGTATTGTTACTCATTCATAAACATGACAATATTGAAGCAGTTCTAATATTTTCTGAATTTTATTCTCACCTTTAACTAAGTAAACGCTTGCTGAATTATATGTTTAACTTTAAATTAGCCCGTATATGCATAATTTTGTTTGTGTACCATTCTATTTATTGCTGATGTGGATTAATTCATTTCCCATTTGCAAAGGTTTCCCTTATAGTCATCATATTACTCCTATACGTTTGTATTAACATATGAATTGAGTCTCATTCTGTACTTTTTCAAAGCTATGTAGGTAGTAATATTTACATGAGATCTAGAGAGTTTTTGCTTCTCCAGTATCATCGTTGATTGATGCATTTCTTAGAGGATAATATTGGTTTGCAACTTTCCATGCAGGGGATCATTAATATTACATCAATGTACAATAGTAGGACCAATGAAATTGAAAGTTCATTGGTGGCAAGGGGAGATCTTTGGAGAGTGGAGGCATCACGCAGCGGTTCTTCTTCAAGGAATGATAGTTCACCTCCTTTTCTTATCCAGCTTGGACCGCTACTACTTGTTCGGGATACAACATTTCTTTTGCCTGTTCATTTATCAAAGCAGCACTTGCTGTGGTATGGTTATGATCGGAAGGTAAAACTTTTTAAAGATTCAATGGTAGTATTTTTTTTTTCCTGCAAATTATTCATGCCAGGCCTGACTTTATTTTTTAATCATCTTCTACTTCATGATTTAAAAATATTTTCTATCTAGTCTAAATTGTGGCCATTGAGGCTAGGCCTGGCCAAAAGCAAGAAATAGGGAGATGCCAAAATCGGTTGTATGCAATCCTTATCATCAAAAATCAGTAGGAATCACCTGATCTGGAATTTAGATTAAACTATTTCTGCCATTTTGTTAATGCCAATAAAGAAGAAATTAGAGAGAGGGGGTGGATGATTATCGTTCTCCTTTTTGGCATGTGGCTAGGTCAGTCATGTACAATGTACATATCAAGGAGGTTCTATTTCTCAGATTTTGAGAACAAATCTGAAAGTGAATGCATGAGTTGTGACCTCCAATCAGGAAGAAGCTTAATGATTTCCAGCGGGAAGATAGTACATATGGGTACTAAGGGTGACCTTACTCATGGGATTCAATAATCTTTCATTCTGGATAACTAGAAACTGGCTCTATGATAGATAAGACAAGATGTACTATCTATTACTCTAAAATAAGATGAGAAAGATACAATAATCTAAGTGTTGAAATGATAAGTTGTCCCTATAAATAGATGACAGAATCATCTTATTACAATTAGTGGTATACTTTCTATTAGTAGTTCCATTTTGAGAAAGAAAAGATGAAGAAACTTATAAGGCTTTCAATGAAAAACGAGAAGAAAATGAATGAATGACAATAATAAAAATTGGGAAGCATTATATTAGCTCAAGCAATAAGAAGTTTGGCAATTTACCAAAGGACACACCTAAAATTTCTGAATGCCCAAAAGGTACACCTAAGTTTCATCTTTCCCCAAAAGGCGCACCTTATTTCCATTTTACCCCTCTTGCCAAAAACTGACCCATTATCTTTTTCCAAAATATTTCTCCTCTCTTCTTTTTTCTCTTTCAACTCAGGTGTCATGCCGATCAAGACAAAAAATGGTATAAAAATTTAATTATATTATCAATGTCTTTCCTATACTCAAATTGTTTTTTAAAAATATTTAATCATTAAACTCAGGATTATTTTTAATTTTACAATTTTAATAAAAAATTTAAAAATACAAAGGAAGGTTAATAAAAAATTAAAAATATTTTTTCTATTTTTAAATATCTAATTACAAAAGAATTAAAAAGGGTGAAATAAATTAATAAAAATAAAATAAATATTTGAAAAAATTAGCACCACTTTATGGTGCTATTTTTTTTCCCCAAAAATCATTATCAATGGTGTTGCATTTAAAAAATCAACACCATAGTGGTGTTAATTTTTGAAAATCAGCACTACAATATTCTATTTTTCTCATATAGGGTGGTCAGTGACGAAGCCAGGAATTTTATATCGAGGGGGAGAAAGGTATGTGTTTACATTGAGGGGAGGCGGTCATGTCATTCCCTTCAATTCGCCTCTCTTTCACCCTCTATTCCTATATCTCATACACCTAAACAACAACAACAACTAAGCCTTATCTCACCAGGTGGAGTCGCTTAACCTATATCTCATACACCTCTTTAACTAAAAATTTGAAAGGAAGATGGTAGTGCATTGAAGGTATTTATGGTATTCATGTCTTGTTTTTACATCCCTACGGTAAGTTATGTATATGTGTAAATTGTCTTAAAGTTTGCAACTTTGAAAACCTTTTAATCACTACTGTTAGTGGCTTCGAGCTAATAGCTTTGGGCATATAAACTCCAAGGCTTTTTTGAAACCTATAGCACTTGGAAGGGGTTTGCTAGGAAGGATTCGATCAGAGCTCTCTAGGTCTATCAATGGGTTTTGACTAAAACCAATTGATTGACCTAAGAGGTTTGGATTTTTGACAAATGGCATGTAATACAAGAGCTGAGCGTGGAGAAAGTAAATAGGAAATGTGCAAGCCTCGTTTTGAGTTTCGTAAACGAAATTATGGTTGTGTGCCAATTGACACACACTCCGGTGTTAGTTTTGGAAGATAAGCACCACTGTGGTGCTAGTTTCTAAGAACAACACCATATTGGTGTTGATATTAGGAAATAAACACCACCCTATTTGAGAAACATAGAATAAAGTAGTATTGATTTTGTGGTTTTGAAGAAATTCACAAAACCTTTTTAGGTGCAAAAAAAAAAAGATTATCTTTGGAAAATGTGTAAATGTATTATCCTTTTCTATCCAAATCCAATTTTGGATAGAATCAACTAAAAAGCTATTTGGAAATGGATACAAAAATTTTTGGTGTGTACTAATTAACAAAATGAAAATAACATAATAATTATAATAATAATATATATTATTTTATTTTTTTCCTTATCGGAAAAATCCGCCGAAAAGAAATAGTGTGGTGCTAATTTTTCCAAATAAAATTTTATTTTATTTTATTTTTTAAATTTATTTCACCTTTTTTATTCTTTTGTAATTACTAATTAGATATTTAAAAATATATATTTTTACTTTTTATGAACCTTCTTTTGTATTTTTTTATATTTTTATTAAATTTTTAAAATAAAAAGGATAAATTTAGAGGATTATCCTAAGTTTAATGATTAATTTTTTTTTTAGAAAATAATTTGAGTATATGAAGTTCATTGATGATATGTGTATATACTTTTTTTTATCTGGATCCACACGACACCCAAGTTAAGTGAGAAAAAAGAAGAGAGGAGAGATGCTTTGGAAAGTCAACATTCGGTGGGAGAGGTAAAATGGGAATGAGATGTGCCTTTTGGGAAAGATGAAACTTAGATGTGCCTTTTGGGCATTCGGAAATTTTATGTGCGCCCTTTGGGAAATTGCCGTAAGAATTTTGATATTCGTGATCCATGCTTTTCTTAGAAAAAATATTATATTGCCTTCATTGATAATAACTTAATCATATTTGAGGACCAAAACCTTAGCTGTTTTCATGATCAGTAGTTGAAATTTTGTCCATATTGGTTGACTATAACTATAATACTGTCCATATTGTCTGAGTAGAAATATAGACAACTTTGGCAAAACCTCTTGTTTCTTTTTTCCCACTTCCTATGTCTTCCTCTCATTCTCTTCTAATCTGTCATCTATCAGCTGCCCCTCCTCCTCCAATAGCTTTCTCCTCCCTCTCTTCCTACACACGATGCCCTTCCTCTGTGTTTTCCCATAGTTCACTTTACCCACCTCCTCTCTATTCTCTTCATTGCACTTTTTAGGTATGAAACTGAAACTTTGGTGACTTGCACATTCCTAAGTTCTTACCAAGGAATAAAAAGATGAAGTCATTGATTTAGATATTACAAGGTTCATATATTTTCTATTTTATACTGAATCAAAGATATACTAAGTGCTATTTACTTTCTTAATTTAGATACCAATTTCCTATTGATTGTTCAAGTCTTGGATTGTGCACATAGACTGCCATTGCCAATCTGTGATATTTAACTATGAAAGCTTAAATTACTTGATTTTAATCCATGAAGCTCAACCCTTTTATGGGCCATTGTGTTAGAGACACTTATATTTCCATATCTACAGAATGGAATTCATTCCATTTGTCCAGCTCTGTGGTCAAAGCATAGGCGATGGTTAATGATGTCGATGATCTGTCTATATCCATTTACTTGTGTAAGTTTGTACTCCTCTATCCTGCTCTGTGTTTGATGGTTTTTGTGTTTTGTTGCTAGTCTATTTTTCCTACTTGGTATATTTTATTATCTCTCTTTTGATTTCCTTGTACAAGTGCATTAGTCTAATAATTAAACCAATCGATTATAGATGTGCTGGCTATGGGAAGTTTAATTTATAAAAAGTATCAAGTAAAAGCCATTCAGGTATTTCAAATGATTAACTAAGGTAAATATTTTTTTTAGTGGTGGAATAACACATAGATGTAGAAATGTCTTGTAAAGATCCTTATGACGTACATATATCTCATAAATATCCTTCCGACCCAAATCTTAATATTCTTACGGTTGTACTCATAGTTCAGTTAACATGAAACATACATTGCATTCCTTTTCTATCACCCATGCTAATGTCTATTATATGCATGAAGAACTAGATGAACCTATTGTATGCTCTTGTCATGGCATTTAGCAGAGATCTTTTACACAAATTTTCCAATTAAGTTATTTGAAATTATCTCTTATATATCAAATTGTTGGCATACATCTAGTTTGCCCATTTCACTATGCTATGACCATCTTGAAAATATATTGTAAATTGAAAGACTTGACAAATTTTCAAAGCAACCATAGTTTAGATGATAAAAACAAAGGACAATTTAGTCAAAGCAACATAGCTTAGATGATAAAAACAAAGGACACAGACATACCATATCCTCTTCTTTTTTCAATGCAATGAGATCTGTAAATATAAAAGTGCATCCCTTGTTTTGGTAGTGAGCCTAGTTGCACATGCAGTTCATTATAAGTGATCACTATTAATATTATTATTATTGATTATTCTATTTCTAAATGACAGTTATATAAGTATAAGGTCATTATGGGCTCAGTCCACAAGCATAACTGAGAAAACTACATCTTCAGGAAAAATTCGTTTCCCTTATTTTTTTTTCTTTTAATTATTTTAGACCCATCAGAACAAAAAAAAACATAATATAAAAGGTAAACCAAATTGCACTGCATGTTATAACAAATAAATTTTCCTTCTGGAAATTTGTACAAATTCTAGATGAACTCATTTGACTCTTGTTCACT